>JTDE01003456.1:9629-62973 GCA_014338405.1 Paragonimus skrjabini miyazakii
CTTCAAACGAGCTTTATTTACTGCTTAGCCCGAAGGCAAAATTGTGATTTACAGCAACTGTATTTATAGGTTTTTGGTGGCCCAGGCCACCGAGTGGACCAATCAGAAGCGACCGCTACTTCTCGGGTGTTCGAGAATTCTGGCGGGCTTTCAAATTCCCAAAAAATGAAGAGTCCATTTTCCTCGGCATATAATTTTTGGGAAAAAGCGCCTTTTCCCAACACCTGGAAACCTAAAAAGGGATAACAATCACATCAGAGGTTGTAGTTGGCTTCTTATACGTTCCGGGGTGATGGATCGGTCGTTTTAGGTTCTCTGACACTATTCGCATATCAGTGATTAAAGGCATCAGAACCGTTGCGCGTTTCGGAAACTGCACGAGTTCCGCAGGTCTGTTTTGTTGCGCGGTTTACTGGTAGATGATTCTGCTGTGTGCAATATCAGATCGTTTTGCTCACGGTGGGTGACATCCATTGACAACATGGTTGGTAAGTTATTAGTTTAATGTACGGGGAAAAAATAAGCATTTTGTCTTCACTGCCGATCATTCATTTTTTGGATCGTTCAGTATCTCATGTTTGTTTCAAAGGTAAAGGACAACATGAATGAGATCTGGTGCTCCGTTGTCGGAGCTGTGTCTGGTGTTACCATGCGATGTACATCCGACGATTGTGGGTATGTTGTGAACATCTGATCCACTGGTCAACGATTACGAGAAATGACTAGCGCACGAATATCGGAATTACGGACACGTAGCACAGAGCGTAACGCTACTCGAAAACCCCAGAAGACCTTGACCTTCAGCCGAGAATGTATTGGTTCTCAAGCCAAAGGCAATATAGCAGACCAACGTCTGCGCATATATATAGTCTTTGAACAACCCTGAAAAATCTCACCTGAATTGATGCATTAAAATTGGAATATGCCGATCGGATGCGCCTAAATTAAGTTTAAGCACTCTATGACACGAAAAGAAAATCCAAATCTCGAAGATACCCTGAAAAATAAACTATTTTTGGGAAAGTAGACATCCCCCAACAGAAACATCACTCGTTTTTGGTGGAACGTTACTTCGCTTGATCAAAACAGGAGTAGGCGTTACTTGGGCCGACTATCTGCGATGTCGATGTGCCAATTAGGTGGTCCCACCCCTAATTAGACGAAGGAGCCCGCTTGGAGCCATTCATTTCTGACCGTTGCCGTAGTTTATGGGGATACAAGATTCCTTTCTTTCTAAAACGTCATTTAGATGAAAAGACGATGTGGATTGGCAATATATCATACAATATCACAAACGGTGAGGATTAGTGTAGTTTGGTGTGAGTTCATCTATCGCCGTTTCCCCATAGGACAAGCGAGCAGATCTTTCAACGGCATCCATAGGTCGCATTTTTCCGTGAACAGGGTGTCGCATAAACTGTTTACTGTATCTAGATTCACACTTGGAAACGGTTTGGAGGGGAAGATCATTAAGGAAAAATGTCGAGGCCTTAGAACAGTGTTCAGCAGCAAATCGCTTCATTCATTCTCGACTATCAGATATTCCCCTGGTAGACGTAGCGGTTGTATGAAGTATTCAAAAGGGTCAGTCAGCAAATTATTGGTTTGTAGTGTTCTGAGCGGAAAAATAATGAACGTTTTATATCGTTAGTTGCCGCCTATTCTTTTTCGAAACAATCTATGGTTTTGTTTGTTGACGGAATACCGTTCGAAATACAAACGAACTGATGTGCTGTAAATGACGGTATGCGCATAGAAAAGTTCGGAAGTTTGTCTATTGTTGCTCTTGGTTATACATTTGGTTAACTGTTTGTGAAGATTATGAAATTTATCACAGAGAGCAAAGTTATCAATGGAGCTGTGGTAATTAAAACAACGTTGTCAACGATCAGGTCAGAAACACTCAAATGGTTGGCATGCAGTGAGTAAATCTAGAAGTCCAGCGAAGGTGATCGAGAAACGGTAAAGTCACTGTCATGAGGCAACCTATAACAAACAACTGTATGAGATAAGGATGAATAATTAACGATTTCAAGTGGTTGTTGAAAAAAGAAAACATCTTACCTTCACCAATGTGCTGTGATCAAGCGAGGTCATTAGAAAGTAAATACCTTGATTATTCAAACTGGTGTGAGAGTTGGTTAAACAAAATTATTAGTAGATCATTTCTCATTACACAGAGTAAAAACATCTGGTCATTTTGTTGAGTTTAGCATTCGCTGACATGTACCGTAGTGTTCCGGAATCGGATAACTATCTCGAGGTCAAAATGCTCAATGGACGGTCTCAGTCGGCTTACCTAAAAAAGAGCTATGTTTCTTCGTGTGTAAGCTGGCAATATACATCCAGATTTGCCATTTTTGTCATCGCTTTGTTGAGAGAGAGACGACGTGTATCGAGAGATATTAACATTTCGATTTACTCTCATCAATCGCCAACGTAAAACTAACAAATTTTATACAAATTGCACATAGCAACTTTCGTTGGGCCTAAACTTCAAGGTGCCACCAAAACAAGTGAACAAATCAAGCTCAATTTGAAAACTTGCCTGAGCGAGTTAAAGATCTTACTTCCGCCTCATCGGGCGACGCGGACTGGTTTCGTGCAAAGTTGGTTGATATTTCGCATGAGTTTCTATCGTCGCCCATACGCCACCATTGTTGTTTGTCCGCTGAACACTACAGAGCCATCAAGGAGCTCAAATAAATGACTGGTCTAATTTTCTTCAAGCTAGAGAGAGGTTCTGACGTTGTCATAATGAAGAGAGAGGACTGTAACCAAGAGGAATGTGATATTTTCTGATGCACAGAAATTCCAATCAAATGCAGGTCCTGGTAACAATTTTCTAATTGAAAATAGATATCGGGGAGTGCAAATATTGATGCTGCATTGATATACTTCTGAAATTCAGTATACGAAACTGAAACAAACAGACACACAGATACCAAGAATGAGAGGTTCACCAAAAATCTAAAAAACGGGTATCGCGCTACGACCAATCCTATCCATGGACAGTTCGGCATGTCACACACTTGTACGATGGTTAGTGGACATCCTTAAACCAATTCATGAATTGTTATTTTCCAATTGTGTTCGTAGTTCTTTCGAGCTAACAGAAATTTTGGAGGACAATACGATTAGGCCACAGATGTTGTATTCGGCCGACGTACTCTTTATTCACCAATGTACCGCCGCGTGAGATTGTAGAATTCTTATATGATTTTATTTCTAGTCAGAATATAAATTTAGGTATTCCATTAGATCTTAAGGAGCTCACTTTTGCTTGTACGAAAAACATCCCGTCTGAATTCAAAGGTGTTAATTATCAACCGATGGACGATGTACCTATCGTAGCTCATTAGATCCCATCTCGGCGGATGTTTTTCTGGGAATGCTTGAAACACAATTTCAAAAAAGAATTTCGGTGTCTTGTTCTATAAACGTTACCTGGATGGCATTTTAGTTTTTACTGGTGATTGTGCCTTTACTTCATTTTAGAACTATTTGAACGCCATCCACCTATAGCTCATTTTGTCTTATGTGGTGAAGGTTAACAGTTCCCTGCCTTTTTTTTTACACATTCTTACAACTGGTAGTCGAGATGTTATATTTTATCGAAAACCAACATACAGCGGGCAATATTTGCAATCTCCCAGTTTCTCACCTAATGCTCATAAACGAGGGTTAATGAAAAAGTCATTTCACAGAGATTGAATGATTTACACTGTGGATCGATCGGAGGAAGATGTTTGTTAGGGAGATGCTGGTTAATGACGGTTATCCTGAAGTGTTTGTGGATATCCACAGTAAGAAGAAGAAGTCCAAGGTGACAAGTTGCAGAACGAAGAGAAGAAAAAAGCATATTTCTACAGATCCTGTTCAAGGGTGACCATCTGGTCAACAACATTAGTCACAAATTGACGTCGGCGTATCAACACCGCTACCTAGCTGCCCAACTGCGCGTTCTGTTAAGCTGTAGGAGTTTGGCTCTCCATAGGGGTGATACACACCCAACCGATCAGTCTGTCTCCCACGTAATATATCAGTCCAATTGAAGTTGCAGGACAGATCGGCGCTTGCATCAGCGTATGGCGGAGCACATCCCCAAGTGGTTATCAACTACAATTTCAAAAAACGATCTGCTGATTGTAACAAGCTCGAAGAACTCGGCCACACCAAACATCTTGGCAACCGGACATCTAGTTAACTGTCAAGTCGTTCAACATATTGCTACGTAGTCGCAGTTCGAAACTGTCCGCGATTAGTTAGGCATTGCTAATCAGACGACGTCGGCCAGTTTTGTGTGCACCGAAGACGCCGACGCGATCAATCTCCTTGTCATAGAATTGACCGCACTACTATCGCGCGAAAGATCAAAATTATGTGGTTGGTTCGTTCAGTTGTTGCTATGTGCAGTCTGTATATGATTTACCTGACGACTGATCAGAGTAAATCGAATTATTAACATCTTGCTATATAAATTGAACATCACCCACAATTGCTCGCAGTTGTCGCATTCCCATAGACTTTTTCCAGTGAGCCTCTTTCGAAAAGAAGCACTAGGCTCGAGTTTCGCTCTCATTAGGGCTCATCAGTAGTGGATATCTTTGCCACTGTCGGGACTAGAACTCCGGCCACGCTTTCATGAGGCAACCGTGTTTACCACTGCGCCATTGACCTCACGTTAGGCACGACCGAATTATCATATGCGAGCGCTCAACCACTTTCGCTTGTGAGTAATGATCAGGTTGCCCGATCGCCTCGAGAGGGGATATAATTACTGTCCTGTTAACTCCAATCGATGACCCCTCGACTAGGACTTCTCTCCAAGTTGAAATCATCAACTTGTTGAGCGATATGTTGATTACCGATGAGTAGTGGTCGACGTTGTTACAACGAGACTGGACCTTGACGTTGTGTGTCGGCTTGCGCATCTCGATCGCCTACTGGACTAAACTGGACGGTGTGGCCACTACCTCGATAGAGTAGCTCATAGCAGCCAGGCCGAACCACAGTCTCCTGGTCCTCCAGGTTGGGAGTTGGATGAAGGTTGGCTTCTTTTTCGGGAAAAAGTGCCAGTTTCCGGCACACTGCCACCCACTTGCTGCCTTGCGGTACAGGCTTTTGAGCCAAAGACTTTGGTTGAGAAACCTAGTCATTTTCCTGTCTAGGTCTGGGGGTCTTGGTAGTATCTCAGTCCACGCACAACCATGAATACTCATTGGATCTCAGAGAATTCCCGGGAGCTATTAGAAACCAGACGGAAGATTTCCCCCGGCAGCTCATATGACAGGCCTAGGAGAAATATCCGTAGGAAACTGAAACGTAGCCTAAAGGCTGATCTTTAGGCTTGGTTACCAGTGAAAGTTAAGGAAACGGAAACAGTTTTTACTTCAGGGAACACCGGCAAACTCTTTAAGCTTATGCGTGCTACTCGTCTCAGACAACCATCTGTCAGGGAAGCTATCAGCGAGGCAAATGGCACACGCATCTATAATAAGTCCTGAAGGTTAGAGCTTTGTGCGAAATACTTTGAGGGCCAATTTAGCTGCTGTTGCTGTCATAAACCTGTGATGTAGCACCCTGGTCGGTAGATTTGGAGCCACCCAATGAGACTGAGGTTCGCCATTGCATCCCGGCTCTCAAACGTAATAAGGCTGCTGGCCCAGATGATCTCATGCCCTCACTTTTCAAAGAAGGTGGGGAGACAACACTCCTGAGGTAGGTCACCCGAGGTGGTTGAAACGTAGAGTATTACAACTTGCTCGTAACGTAGTGTTATTCTCAATCCACTTATCAATAACATGTTAAACACGACGCCCAAACTGTTTGACTTCATTCGGACTAAATTTGGTGCAGATATCCTACAAGGTGGGGAGACGTTAGTAGGGACCTTGACTCAGTTGCTTCAACTTATGTGGTCGTCGAAGACCATCCCTTCGTGCTGGGATCACTCGGTAATATTTCCCATATTCAAGAAAAATATCATGGGCTATTGCGAAAACCAGGGGGGAATTAGTTTCACCCCAGTCTACTAGGGTTCTGGCATCCATTATACTTCGTCGACGCACTGCAGCTAGGGAGCCAAACAGTAGGGTAGAAAAGGTAGTTTTTCGCCCTGAGCGGGGGTGCATAGATCACATTTTTACTGTTCGTCACATTTTGGAGCAGCGTCATATGTACCGCTTATCAACAATTACCGTATTTCTCAACTATGTGGGTACGTTCGATTCGGTGGATCGATCTACACTTTTAGAGTCGCCTAAACATAGGGGTGTACCAACCAAGTAGGTGAACACACTGTCGATACTTTTTTCCCATACCTCAACTGAGGTTAGGGTTTACGGTGAACTATCTGACGGTTTCGGCACGAGGAGCGGCGTACGTCAAGGCTGTCCCCCTTCACCATTTTTGTTCAATTTTGTCATAGACGAAATAATGGAGAACTGTTTGCAGCACTCAAATGATGCTGGCGTGGACCTCCTACCTGGTGAAAGGCTGACTGATCTTGGTTATACTGACGACAAGGTGTTGATGTTCGACACTTTCCAAGCAGTACAAACAACGCTAAACGTTATTTCACGTTCTGCTAAGTACTTCGGAATGCACTTTGGAGCCTCAAAATGCAAAGTGTATCTGCAAGATTGTAGTGGTCACGTAGATTTATGGTTAGATAATGAAGTCATGGAGGTTGTTTACCGGTTTGTATACCTGGGAAGCTGCATCAGCGGCGGTAGAGTTGTAGGAATGAAACAGAAGTGTATATCTCTTAGACTAGGTCAATGTTCGTTAATCTGATACACTTATGGCAACAGATGGGTATCTCCGTGATGCTGGAAGGTCGCGTGTATAAGGCGACAGTGAGGGCTGTGTTAACGTACGACGTCGAAACCTGGCCGCCCGGGGTAGAGGACGTGAATCGTCTTCAGGTATTCGACCACCGATGTCTGCGTTCGATCGCTCATGTCGAGTGGTACCAGCAACGAGGAGGTTAGGAAGCAGGTATTTGGTAGTGATTATCAAACGAGTTCTTTTTTTCCAGTCCTTACACTTGCACAGACTCAGATGGTTAGGTCACATACTAGCTAGTCGTCTGTCACACCGAGCACTGTTTGCCGACACTGCGGTTGACTGGCGCAAGGTGCGGAGTGGACGGATGGTGAGCTGGCTTAGAGCAATGAAATCTTTCACGAGGGGGTTGGTCACTGTAGTTCGATTTCGTCGTCTGGACTGGGGCCCTGGCGACCCACAGAGTCGGTGGCCTGAGACGTTAGGTGAGATGGCGGCTAACCGAACTCAGCGGCATAAATGTTGTTGTTGTTTGGCCGAGTTGTCTGTTAAGTGAGTTCATTCAATGACGCGGGGCAGTGAAATCCCTATGTTGGCTGTCTTGCTGATGACGCCTTACTTTCACTTACAGCTCGATTGTTTGTTTTCAAGGTGTAGGCGCCGTGATGTATGTTTGAATGTAGACGTGGCTATTGTTAGTATTCAGGGCGCTTCCGTTCTTCTTTTTCCGTTCCCCTTCTTGTACAGGGTTTGTTTTTTACTTCATGGTTGTGTGGCAGTTAAGCATCAGTGTGAGCCACTGATGTATTTTTGTCTATGATGATGATGAGTGGTCGTTAAGGTTGCCTCATGAATCCGTGGCCGGAGTTCTAGTCTCGGCAGTGTCAAGAACATGCGTTACTGTCGAGTCCTAACACGAGCGTAGCGCTGGCTGACTGAAGGGATCCTTGGGAGTGCGAAAGCTGCGGTAAGACGTAAGAAGTTTAACTTGAAATAAACGAAACTCCCGACCACTCATTAGGTAACTTCATTCACTTTGCCTCTTACTTTGTCCTGTTCTTGTAATTTGGTTTGGTGCATCCTGAGTGTAGTCTGACAATTTCAGTTGTTCATCTACTCGAGTTTCGCGCTCATGTTCGGAACTTTGCTTTGGAAGTGGCAATCTTCATCCAGTTAAACCGAGAATTGCCTTATGCACTTGCTGGCATTTTATCACTCTATACTTTTACCTTCAATTATTGTTCAATCATTGCTATTATCCGTTTCGTTGTATGATGGCTAGAACCGGGGCGTATGTTTGGCTACCGTGCCCCAATCTCTGGACTACTATGCTGGTTGACCGACAGTTATTCAGGCTGTTGATTAGAAGCAATCTCAGGCACGTATTTGTGTGAGCTCGTAGTAGTTAAGTGATAACGACACCAGATTACCTCAGTCGCACATTTAAGGCCAATCACCCGGACTGCTATAACGTGGGATCAAGCAAACTGAGGGTTGTGAACACAGCGATTGACCTGGGCACTTACTATGGAGACACGGAATCAACGAGCGAGTGACGAAGTGATAACGCAACCCAGTCGAAAACGAGTGCTCACGTGGAGTGTGCCTTACATGAGAATGCTCGGCGTGCCTCTCAGCATTGCTATTCGTTTACACAGGTACCTTGGCATACATAATGTCTTCCAACATAAGTAATGCAAATAACAATCGTCGATTAAACAGTGTTGACCGTAATTATGTAAAGTTGCCGCGGATGTCCAGGTTTGGGCATTTCACATGTCGTGTGGCAGCATACACCTTATGTCGCATTCATTGTCTGCCTACGACTTTTCAGTACCAGATTCAAGCGCGCCCTATCGTTGGTAGGTTTCACACTGTCTTAACTGAAAGTGCTGTTACGGTATTTCAAGGGGTCGCACTTTCTCCACATGGTGGACTAAGTTTCGTTATTAAAAAATGTCGAGTCGTACTAACTCGCCAGTTTTTATTCCAACAAGGACGTCCTTTGTTAACTGCTGTTGTTGTCGTTGTCCAGACCACAACCTCTGCACTTCAGTAGATGCCATCCAATTCATTCGTAACTCACACAAGTATTCGTAAAGTGGCTAGGTATCGATCAACTGCCAAATGCGACACGTTCGTTTTATTTGTAGATTTTCAATTCTGCAACAAAAGCAAAAGGCTGCCAGCTGTGTTGGTTTAGTACACAATGGGTTGCCCGATCTGCTGAAGGGATGTACTTAAAGACCCCGTTTGTAACTTTTGTTTCTGAAGTGCAAATCCTGAGACAACCATGTTGCACAAAATGACTAGTTTTCTGGATGCTGTAGACCAGTGTACTGTTACGCATGCCTCTGATATAGTCCAGCTACCAAAAGTATTCAATGTTTCATGTTCGATGTGAGAAGGGTGTTAATCAAGTTTATCGAAAGCTCTCCTAATGATAGCCAAAAGGATTGTTTGAATTTTGTCGACAGGGGCCCGTGACCCACGGGTTTGACTGTAAGCCATTTAAATCTTCCAGAAACTGGTGAACATTGCTTGAATTTTGGACCCCTTCCGCATAGTGCCCGATCATTCGGGTTTCTCGAATCATCTTTCGACTGACTGTTTATTGAGCCATTTTTCAGGAAGCATGAAATTACAGCTTTCCATCGACTGCTTCCTCAGCAGCAAATGGTCCACAAACTTGTTCATAGCCCCATATATTGGATGTTCTTTTCTCACCTTGCAGAAAAGCGCTCACTCATTGAGTGGACGATTTGCGCAACTTTCGCTGCATAGGCCATACAAAGCATTGTTTGAGGATGTTTTGGAAAACGTCCACTAACTCATCTTCTCTCAGCTCTACTGGAGAGTTTGAAAGCAGTGTAGTCTTGTATTGAGTTCTTAAATGCGAGAGCAGGATAGATCTCCGTTAAGAAACGGGGCTTGGGAATGAATCCTCTCAGCAACGGTGTTTCCTTTGACTTCAGTCACAACAAATTTGTTGAATTGATAAAGACTCTACAAGGAGACGCAATCATTGTCAATATTTTCTTAAGTTAATTTCCTTTTTGTTTGACTACAATCCAGATATATCATCGGTGTCATCAAATTACGAATATGTTATACCATGAACTCTGACCTGTCCAACTTCAACTACCCGAAACCAGTTATTCAGCATGCATTTTTGCGCTGGCTCAGTGCTAGCGATAACGATTGCCAGTCACCTGGTTTCGGATTCGAGCCACAGTGACTGCCGTTATTTATGTCACGGCTAGCTGAAAGTGCACAGCTAGCCCATGTGTTATCTAGTGTGTTTCATGACAATGAGCACCTTGCGATGGCAAACGTAAAAGTCTTTGTCGTGGGAAGCAACACTATATACAATTCAGTATTCTCAACTGCATTGGATCAAAAGTTCTGTTTTTGGCTCGTAGTACATTTTGTGAACACTAATATATCCCTATGTTTTCCATAGTTACGACCCATTACTCTCTTAGTAGTAGACAAAGCAAACTAATTTACTAGATTCTACGTGAATCGGCTGAAAGGAGCCATTAGTCTATCCAATTTGCTGATTGAATCAGTCGGTCTCAAGTAGGAACAAGGATTTTTGGGTGAATAAACTGAGACGCAAATCATAAAACACCAACTCTTGCATCTGTTTGATGGAAGTAGCCTAGAGTTTCGCATGAGAAAATGTGCAATACTGTCTAGGTGCGATTAACCGAGTGTACTACTTCATCCATTTAAAGATGACCAGATTAACACAATGAGGATTTATAGAACAACAATCGAGTGTTGGATATCGTGCTAACCTGATACTGCAGATGTAACTCTTAGGCGAAAACCCGGCTCAGTCATGACCTTAACCACGGTCCCGCGTGACAGCTTCAGAGCCTGCCAGAAAATATCGATAGACGTGTTGAATAATCCTTTTCCCCAGAGGCTGACAATGTCATATTAGTATTCTGACATTTGACTAAATATCGGAATGAACCCGTTGAATGTTAGTGGTGTTGATGCACACTAACCAACGCGATCAGATCCACCCTATCTTTGTCTGAAAGCTTATCAGACACTGCTTACACGTAAACTATTCACATACTAACGAGACTGAAACCGATCATGCTACAACTGGTCAGTCATGTGCGTGTTCCATCTCTTGAGGAATCCACACTGTAATAACAGTTAAAAATTTGAAGCATTACCAGTGTGTCCAATCGACCGACTTATGCAGAATTTTCTCCTTCAACTGTTCTGGATCAGTGCTGGTTGAACCAAAGGTGAACACCGGATCCGGATACTCTATTCGACAGAAGTTTGTCTAGTTTGTCCTCTGCTCAATCTACAGCACGCACGAACCAAGGCATGGCAATCGTGTTGGCACCAGTAAGATTGTAGTCGGGGATCTTAATATGATGCCTATCAGGCATGGCGCACTGTTTTGCCTCTGATTCGTTGCAACAGGCTATTCATCACACACCATAGCTGGTCGATTGTCGCATGACATAACGGGTAGCATGGTTGGTCAGTTGTCCCCTTACCTTTCATCGATCAGGTTAAGACGCTGAACAGCACCTGCGAAATGCGGACAACTGCCTGCACAGTTCCCCGTGTCAGACTGGAAAAAAGGTTGCACGTACACTAACATAGTTGTGTACATTGCACAATTAAGCTCAAATTTATTGTGTTTGTCATCGACCCTATTGTTTACAACCACTGAGTGGCTTTTTGTTTCCATTTTCTGGAACGTTCCAGACTGTTTTCATTTGTTGTCATGTAATCCGATGGCAACTGACCCCAAAATAGGGGCAGTGATTGCAACTTATTTTCGCATTGGTTTCACTCGTCCACTACATCTGGCTATCAAGTTTAGCATTTTGCTGTCCTTGCTGGAAAGAAAGTGAAGACAGTGTCAGTCCACAACTTTATCTGTTGCTACTGGTACAAAACGTAACGATAATGGACTTCCTCCACAGAATCACTTTTAGGTATTGTCGCTCAACCTGATAATTTGGATAGTTGTTAGGGCGCCCACCATGTGACCGGCCCAAGGGCGCCTCCGTCGTGAGAGCGAAGGAAAAAAATCACTCGACTCAGTCCGAACTAGCAGAACTGTTCAAAATCGGTTGAGACTTTTTTATACCGCTATACACATGTGTGGTCCTAACTGTTTCTCATGTTGGGGTGGGGATGTGTGTTCATGACGTGCCCTATAAATAACTTGTACTTGTCGCCCTACCCCGCACACGTTTTGTAGCGGAACAAAGCTTCTTATTTTGAACGCGTCTTTTGGCTTGCCCTGGGAGTGATTACGGGAACAGTCGCGGTACTATTCGGGACCGAGATTTTCGTGTGAATTATTATCGGGACGAGAATCCGATTTTATCGAGCGTACCACTATACCGAGATCGAACCAGTGTACCGTTTAGGAGGGTTTACAACAGTTGTCAGTTCAACATTTGTCAGCTCAACAGATCCTCAGCGTTCTGCTGAGGAACAGGTTATAAATCGTATGAAAATACTACTAGTGATACCGCATCCAGGCAAGTCGGGCAGTGCAGTCCATCAGAAACATAACAACGGAAATGCAATGCAGCCAGAAACATGGGTCCAACCTAGACCACCTGATGATGTGCAATTGATTTATGGCCTCAACTGCAACTGGAATCAGACGTACCCGGTATTAGAAATTATCCGGAGGCGCTGCCATCGAGTCATAAGATGCAGGTGGCCTATTACTTTGAGGGCTCCATACCAATGAGGTATGTCTGAGTTTCAGCAACCGAGACTCGGTAGCCCAAACGACTAAGTTCAATGTAGACCTGTTCGAATCAGTTGACGTTCAACCATTCGGAAATATCTGTTTAACCAGCCAGAACACCTAGAATTCTGACCGCCCTGATAGTCGCAGTAAATGCAGGTGAACAAACAGATGAATTTCGTATAGGTCATCTTGACCTGGCACTTACAACTGACAAATGCTCAAGAATCGACTTGTTAATCTATTCATGTCCGTGCTCACGTTAATAACCGTGTTGACACGTCGTATTTGATACCTCAACCTTTTGCCCTACATTCCGAATGGTAACGTGACCTACATACACAGCCTTGTTCATTCATTGCACACCCAACACGGTTGAGAGGTCCAGGTCGTTTATTACAATTAGTGTCGGTACCGTCGTTTATCGCTCTTACCCACCAACGGTTGGCAGAATCTGTTCCCGATTAGCCTGTCACAGTGACCGAAGCCAGAGGATGCCTGCACATAACCCTCAACACAGGTGGCTTGCACTGCACTACTCATAGTTCCACTCACTACATATTCAGTGTAAATCCGAAGAAATAGCCCAAGGAGGCGCGTGAGTAGGGCCTTTGTGTCCAGCTGGTCAGTGCTGGTTAATCAGTTGGTAGGCTACCACGAAACTGAAACCTCTATCCCTCGATTAATAAACAGAAACAGATTCCAATGGTCAGATTTAAACTGGGAAGAAAAACTGAATATGTAGCCCAAGAAGTGGTGCAGTGTAGAAGTACATATTACTGCACTCTAGAAAAGATGAGGAGGAAGAGCAATAGATTAACAAACAAACAAGACATTCATCATACAGTGCACTAACAAAGCTGAAGAAAAGAAAAGGTAGAAGGCCACAGACGCTCAGGTTTCTGGAAAGGGAAGCGGTTGATTCGCCAAATGGCGGTAGCGGTTGGTCAACGCGAAAAAGTGGACATACTTGACATGACCTACTTGAGTCTAACGTACCTGTAGTCTCTTCACTGACGGTGCACTGTGAGTACATTGATGACCTAATTACACCAGATAGTCAGTGCATTCTTGACCGCATTCACCACAGCGCCACATAATCATACCAGCACCGACGATTCCCTTGCGTACCGTGCCTTTAATTCACGGTCGCACGAAATTGAATCTATGGACACCCGTTTGGATAGTATGTCTCCAGACCGTCAGGTTCAAGGTTAAGTCTTTCCAATTTTTCAACATGAAAGACTCATCTAGATAACATTCTAGTATCTCAGTTTTTGATCACCAGGATTTTGCTTGCCTGATTTCACCTGCCCGTACAGCAGTTGTTTTGGAATACGGCCGTCGCCTATCCTACGGACGTGGCCTAGCCAACGAAGCTGGTTGAGCATCAGCATGGCTTCTATCCCACCATGTCCGGTCGCCGTTTGAAAGCAGCAATAGCCTTCACCACACGAGTTCGTAAATCGCGTTTCGTGGACAAATCTGTAGACAAAATGCTACCCAAGTAGCAGAATCCTGCACAGTTGTCAGAAACGTCTCGAATGATGCGAATTCCAAGTTCAGGTGCAGGATCAACACCTCCGCCTGGAGATGGCCGAAAGAAAGAAAATGTCTTATCTGTGTTGATATCCAGTCCAAATTTGGAGGCCGCGATCTCGAAATCCGTGGCCAGTTGCTGTGGTTCGACCTCATTATGTGCAACCAGCGCGCTGTCATCTGCGAACAGGAGCATGCGCATCATTGAGGTATGTAACCGTGTTGGTGCGCCAAAACGTCGAATATTCAGTAGGCGTCCATCCGTTCGCTACTCTGCCCCAACGCCGTCCTCCGCCGAGTTCTGAAGAGAAACCGTTAGCACGGTAGTCAGATATAAACTAAATAGGGCAGGGGCTAGGACACAACCTTGTTCCACGCCAATGACGATGTCAAAATCATCAGAGGTCAATCCACACGATTGCACCTTCACCTTCATGTCCAAATGCAGCAGCTGACCTGGCATTTTATACCAGTCCTCCTCGATCCCGCATAGCCGTTCGACAAGTTGACAGCGAGTACTCCGGAATGTCGCTCTCTTGATTTCATTGTCCGGGTTCACTGTGGAAATAGCAAACTCTACATTGTTCTCGTGTATCAATTTGGAAATATCTATATTGTTATCGTCAAATCACTCCGGCCATTTCAAACGGTGGTTACCGATCGTCTCAGTGGTTTCTGCGGTGATCTGGGCTATTGCCACATACCCTCAAGGATAGTGGATACGAGAGCCTTTTTCAGACGAACGGCAACTGCACGGTGAAAAGCAGTCCTAACCTCGGAATTCTCTCATCGTTTAATCTTCATTTTCCACCGATGTTCGGATGATCTATAATAATTGAAAATCCTCGTGACATTTATGAAAAACAAAGTTTCAGCGAACAGACTGTTTTCGATAAATTCTTCTCTTTGGCTGTTACAATTATATAAAATTAAGCGACGAATGACAATGTTATTGATCAAATATTACTGAAGAGGCAATGTAATCGGATAAAGGATTAACACTACTTCGCCGTGGTTAGGACCACAAACGAAGTTGGTTTCAGTTAGTCAGCGTTAATCAGGCTGGGACAGTGCGACGGGGACAAATTGTTTCACGGGTTGGGCGGCCGTGTTCGGCCAAGGGAGTCTCACGATTTGAACGTATTGTTTATGCACACACATATCCGGGTAACGTAGTCGGATTGCGACCGCCTCGGCTATCGACAGGATGTGGAATTTGATCTTTCGCGACAAGGTGGCCGGGACCCGATAGACGGTACGAAATGCTGTCTTCGTGTCTGCGTGGTGATTACAATCGACCAAATGGGCCAGAATGGATGAACTGGTGCATTTTGTTGCCACAGAGTGAAGCCAAGCGGAGCAGTGTTCACGGATTCTTTCAGATAAACGCCTAGTAGTGTGACCTATGTATGCTGGACCACATAAACAGTCAAATGAATAGATCAAAAAAGAGGCAGCATTATTAGGCACGTTATCCTTCAAATCCAGTGGAACTGCCCGTTTCGAGTGAAATGTAACAACAGAGCCAGCGGCATAATAAGTCGTGTTGATAGCATTGGCGATTTGACGTGTCTGACATGGATGAACTTGGAAGGACCAAATTCCCAGGCAGCACAGCCCGCCGGATCAAAACAACACACGACCTTGACCATCACGCCAAGGTAGCAGAAATGTTCAGACCTCATGTTTGGTGGCATCCGAAACGGATTAGCCTGTCACAGTGACCGAAGCCAAAGGGCACCTGCGCATCAAACCATCACATCAGGTGACTCGCGCTGCACCACTCGTAACTCGTCACTTAATTTTAGGTAATTGTACCAGCCAGAGAGGAGGATTTATCGAAAACAGTCTGTTCGCTGAAACTTTGTTTTTCATGATCTATGATAATCAGGCTTGCAAACATGGGTAAATAATTTGGTCCTGACTAGCCTACGAGCGGTGCTAAATTCGGCGCCACGTATCACTTGTGTGTTACGCACTTTGCAAACGTCGCGCTGTCGCACAGTCACGTAGTCAAGCAAACAGTGATGACCACTTCGTGAGTGAGTCCACTTCGTGAAACTGGTAGCATCCAGCAGGAAACGGGTGTTTATGATAGCCACCCCGTGAGTAGCACACAGATAGAGCAGACGATCACTATTCTCGTTGGCTGAACCAATGCCGTGGGGTCCGAAATCTCCCGGTCAAGCTGTTAAGTCACACCCAACTCGAACGTTCAAGTCATCCAGAACAAACAGTCGATCACCCATCAGTGGCGACTGGATTGTGGCGGACAGCTGATCACAGAACTGGTCCTTTGCTTCATCAGTGTGACACATAGCTGGACCGTAAACATTGATAAATGTGGCACACATCTCGAATGAGTCGAAGGCACATGGAGAGCATTCTTGGACTGATGCTGTGCGGCTCGCATATCATCAGGGCATTGATGCGATCAACGACAGCGAAACAGATACCATGATCCCGAGCATCGTCTACCTAGTAGCCTATCCAGTAGAAGATATATCCAGCGCCTGCTTCTCGAAGCTTACCTCTGTCTCGCTCAAAGCTACATCGATGCCTTAGCGGCTCAGTTCCAGTGCGGTGCGACGTTCCGGCCGTCCGGTGTTGCACCGATCATCTCGATGGACAATGTATTCCCTCCACGAGCACGTCTCAGGTTGACATTTGGGACCTCAGATTGAGTCTAATTCAATAATTTGACATATGAAACAAAAGAATATAAGTTGTTTTTTAGGTACCCCACCCGGAACCCTTAACTCGAAAGCCTGACCTTTGTGGCAACAGGATGAAGAGTTTTCTTGGGGAACCAACGACTTAAAATCCCGACTCACTTGGTAGTCAGGGGCTTGTCTAACCCGAGAGCGTGATCAATAAGACAGTAACGACTCCTCCCGTTTACCACTGCGCGCAGCAAGTGTGTTATAAGCTACATCAAGCTTGCAAGAATTTGTGTGGGTTTTTCGGCTTTATATTATGTAACGGCGGTGGTCATGGTTATTCATTGGGTGATCGGATTGCTTTTTATTTGAAGGTACCACTTCTAACCCTCCCGTTCCGTACGTGGAAGCTGTGCTGCAATCATAGATATAGTCCTACTGTATACTTATAGATTCTTCCTTTACTCCTAAGCGTCCCTACGCAGTGAGTAAGGTAACAGAAACCTATGAGGCTAGCTGCTTGTAGTCTGGCTGCTACCCTTTGACCTGTCTGACATGGTTGAACTTGTAAAAACCAAAGTCCCAGTCAGCACAGTCCGCCGGATCAAAACAACACACGACCCTGACCATCACGCCAAGGTAACAGGAAAGTTCAGGCCACATGGTTGGTGGCATCCGAAACGGATTAGCCTGTCACAGTGACTGAAGCAAAAGGACGCCTGCGCATCAAACCATCACATCAAGTGACTCGCGCCGCACCACTTGCGGTTCCACCCATACACCACGTATTCGACGTAAACCCGAAGGGATAAGAACAGTAGGTGTGTAAGTGAGATCTTTGTGTCCAGCTGGCCAATGCTGGTTAGCCAGTTGAATGGCTAGCAGGAAAAGGAAAACCTTATCTCTCAGCAAATAAACAGAAAGAGCGACTGCAATGACAAGATCTAAACTGAGAATAGAGATATGTAAAATGTAATACAAGGGGCATTTTAGTATACGAATGCATGTTAGTGCATACCAGAGAGGGTAAAGTTGAAAGACAAAATTCAAAGTTTGACTACGAAGAGATCAGGCGAACGATACATCATTCAATACACCAACGAAGCTCAAGAAAAGAATGGGTAGAAGACCATAGACACTCACGTTTTTGGAAAGAGGAGCGGAGTAGTTACCAAACGACCATGGCCTTGGTCGATGCAATAATTACCAAAAACAGAATGGATATGCTGATACGACCTACCTGGACCTAACGTACTCGTTTTCTCTTCGCCGACGGTACACTATGAATACGTTGGTGACCAACTAATCCCAAATGGCCAGCGCATTCGCGGCTGCACACACCGCAACTCCATGTAGTCATGTCACCATGACCTATGGCGAATCAATGCCCCAGAGATTTGACTGAACTAGAAAAGAAGCGATGTAACTGGCCACCAAAATTTGCTATTAAGTCCTGTCTTTGTTGTTCTGCCTAGAAGAAAACAGAGGCTGACATAATGCGACAAGCTGCATGAGAGATTGTCGGCTTGTTTCAATTTTGTTTCAGTCCGACCTTCTTATTGATCGATGCCTTGTGTCCCAACATAGCAATGAATTCCATTCTTGTAACGTCAGATCATAGTGAAGTACCGATTGTGATTTGCACAAACCCAAAGACACCTAACCAAAAACCTATATAACGATACTAGATGTGGCAAAGTTTTCTATATTACAAGTGTTTTATATGACATTGCCAATGTTTTATTCCAAGTAGGATAACCTTGTTAACTTAGGACTAAGACATGTAACAACTTCGGTGTATGTATGCATTCCTTTGTGCATGTCGAGTGATATCTATCGTTCACTAATTACCGTCTTTGCATTGTTTCATTTACGAATTGTAATTTTCAAACTAAAGCCATTCTGGCTGTTAAATTAGCTTCAAAGATGAAAGGAAGTCAAATTGCAGACGCGGAGGCATCTTGATCTAGAAGTACAGCACAAATTGATATAAATAAACAGGTTGTACAAACTCAACTATTTTCTCCATGCACTTGTTTTTACATCTTCCAAAATGTACTTGAACAAATTTGTATTTACTGAGTATGACTTTCGAAAACTATCATATACGAAGTTGAACCTTGCTCAATATCTACCGGAGAAAATGTTTGGTGACAAAATTAGGTGATTAACTCATAAGGGATGAGTACTAAACATCAGCTGTTCTCAATTCATAATGTAACACCACATACTACGAACTTCTCTGATAAAAAAGCGCTTTCGGACAAACGCTACTTCTTTCACGACAAGACTAGACGTTGACTTGGTGTGACGGCTTGAACCTGTTGACGATTTACTTGACCAGAATGAACACATCGACAGAGTCGCTAATGTAAGATAAACCGACAGACAAAGCTAAAGACAGTAACTACTAACTTTAACCGTTCTGTTTTCTAAGTTTTGGCGTTTTAGCAGCGTCGCTACTCACATAAAACCGTCAATATACACATCACTTCGTTGTAACCAGAGTTCAAGCTGATGACTTTGCTGGTACCTCCAGTCCGTCAGTGTGTACTCAAGTCAGTTAGGTAAATCCCGTCTTTCACGTCAATGCTGCACCACTCACTAGTTTCTATTCTGCGATCCGTCTGGTTCGTAGCATGATTGAATTTCGTGCCAAATTAAGGTAGAATCAGACAAATCAGGATGGTTCTGGTGCCGTACACCAAAATCCCTCGTTACCGAAACCCGTTACCCGTATGGATCTAACAAGTTGGTTTGTAAATTTCGCTTAACACTCTACCTGCGTGTCAATTGAAGGTAGATAACTAATGTGTATCACAAGAAAAAGAGGTGCAAAAAGAAGGCATTTTTTAGTAATTCATCACCAGGCAAGTTACAGTACAATGAAATGAAGTAACCAGGGATGAAAGATGCTAAATCAATGAGTCGGACGATTTGACATCAATCTCGGAAAAATCAGCTTTCGAGGCGTTGTAACTCAAGAAGTAACCGGCCGAAGTCGATTGCAAAGATGGTAGTTAGCAGTAGGTAATAGGTTCTATCAGGACGTGGACACAGCGCCATGGGAGGTTCAACGTTTTGGCGACAGAGTTTTGACCACAGCGGAAGACACAGTAACGAATGACGGTTATCATGAGCATAGACAGTAATATATCAGCCGTTCTCACTGATGCTTAACTGCTACACAACCATGGAGAAAAGCCCAAACCCTGTAAATGAAGAAAGAAGAAAAAAGAATGGGAATGGAAGGAACCCAACTGTCACAAATAGCCACGTCTATTTTCAAACATCCAACATCAAGGTGCCTACACCCTGCAAACAAACAACTGAGCTGTAAATGAAAGTAAGGCGTTATCAGCAAAACACGTTCCTTACGGCCTTCACAGCTTCGCGTCTTGACGCGCGCTCACTTCACGGACAGCTCCATCAAACAATGAACAAACAGAACACCGAACTCGGTTAAAAGCATTCTCATCTAACGTTCACAACCACAAACGTTGTGAGTCCCTAGGTTCCCAACCCAGGAGACAAACCCGATCTACAGTGATCACCCCCTTCATGAATTATTTCCGTTCGCTACGCTAGATTATCACCTGCCAAACTCGCGCCTCACGTGAGTCGGCCAAAGCGTAGTCAGGGAGTTCTCTGTGGGACAGACGACTAGCTGGCATCCTTAATACACCGCCTAGTCATTCAAGTCAGTGTAACCGTAAGGACTGAAAAGAAGGGCCCACTTGTCAGCCAATACTGAATACTCGCTTCCTAACCGCTTCGTTGCTTATTCGCTGGTGTCACCCGACGCGACCGACCCGAAGCTGACATAGATGGTCAAAAACCTGAACATGGTTCTTGTCTTCGACCCTGAGCAGCCATGTTTCGCTGCCGTAACCTAATATGGCCCTCACTGTTGCCTTAGATACGCAACCCTCAAGCCTGAGAGAGATGTCACTCTGTCGCCAAATGTGTCCTAGACTAGCGAACATTACCCTGGGCTTAGACAAACGCGCTTCTACTCCATTCCCTATACATCCGCCTGCGCCGCCGCCGCCACTGATACAGCTTCCCATCTACACAAACCGGTCAATAACCACCACAACTTCATTATCCAACGTTGAATCTACGTACTCATAACAGTCTTGCAGATTCGCTTTGCACTGTGAGGCTGCGAAAAGCATTCCGAAATGTGTAGCGGAGTGAGAAATATGGTTTAGTATTGCACGGAGGATGTCAAAGAACAACAACTTGTCGTAAGAATAATCGAGATCAATCAGGCTTCGACCAGACAGAAGGTCCACCCCAGCAACTTGTGGGTGTTGCAGACAGTCCTCCATTAGTTTATCTATCATAAAGTTGAACAAAATTGATGAAAATGGACAGCCTCAACGTACACCGCTCCTGATGCTGAAACTGTCAGACGGTTCACCGTGAACCGTAACTCGGACTGAAGTATGTGTATAAATCCTCGACAATATGTTCACATGTTTGGTCGGTACATCTTTGTGTTTAATTGTTTCTAAAAGTGTAGATCAATCCATTGAATCGAACGCACATCTATAGTCGAGAAATTTGGTAATCGCTGGCTGGCGATATACATGACGCTGCTGCAGAATTTGGCGAAATGTGGGAGTTTGATCAATGCATCCCCTCTTTGGATGAAACCTCAAATGTCCTTCCCTAATGTTTGCTTCCCAGGTCGCAATGAGCCGATGAAATATAATGGGTGTCAGAACCCTAGTAATGACTTGGGTCAAACCAATTTCCTTGGGATTTCCGAATGAGCGTTAGACACACTTCTACAAAGTGGGAATTGTTATCGAGTGATCCCAGCATGGAGGAATGTTCTCCGTCGTTCACATACGTTGAACTTATTGAATCAAGGCATCTACAAGCGCATCTCCATCTTATTGGAAAGTGCCGACACGAGATCATCTGGGCCAGCAGTCCTATTAGGTTTGAGATCCGAAATGTAATTGTGGACCTCAGTTCTAGTGGGTGGTTTTAAATCTACCGACCACGGTATTACACTACAAGTTTGTGGGGGTGACGCAGTGTGAGCAAGAGGCCAAGTAGATTTACCTTCGAAGTGTTCCACCCAGCGTTCTAACCATCTGGGCTTATTATGGATGAATATGCCAATTGCCTCACTGATAGCTTCACTGACAAACGATCGTCTGGGACCAGTAACGCGCATAAGTTTGAACAGTCTGTCAGTGTTCCCTGAAGCAAAATCGATTTCTATTCTCTTAACTTTCTTCATCAGCCAAGTTGCGCGATCGGCGGTCAGGCTACGTCCCAGCTCACTACAGATATCTCACCTAAATTTATTATAATAACCATTGAGATGGATGTTGCGGCTGGGACCTAATAACTCTGCGAATGTCTATGAAGTCCAACGTTTGTTTTGATCACAAACCACCATGCAAAGCACAGCAATACCTATTCCACTAATGGCCTGTGAGATTAGTGTCTATTAGCTATTTGGATCTTCGGAGTGAGAACTACTAAGCTTTCTTTCCAAGCTGATTTAGTATTTATGTTTTACTGACGGCATAGCTAGTTTCTCAACAACCGATAGTAATGCAGTGAGGATGAACGATCGTAATATACTACTCACACGACTACTATTCAATAGTAGGACCAGGGCATATATTTTGATATCGAACAAGCCGCAGGAAAAATGCCGGAAGAAACATCGGAGTGCAGCATCGCCCAAAATAGTCCTTGCTACGTAAAAGAACTGAGCATTGACGTCTGCGGCAACCGAGACGGTCAGGGGCGGAATACCCTGTGCAAATGAGTGGTTTCGTTTGTGGTTCTGTCTAAACGCTTAACCCATGTGTTGCTGTTTTGAATAATCAACCTTTGTGCCATCCGCGTTGTTGGCTCACAACAGTTGGTGTCGGTGTGGGTCGCTGCTCAGCGAAAATAACTGCGAAACGGCAACGTACTGGCACATGGTCTGAATCCACGTATGTGTCCTGAATGGGGCCTCGTCTGTCTGAGACCAGGCCTGATACGGAGAAGAGGATGCCAAATAAAACAGTGACGCGCACCATGTCTGAACCTGGTGCTGGCAAAAAATAGCTCTTACTCAGCACACAGTTGCAATATTCGCCCGCCACTATTTGATCGATGTGATGCTCTCCCAAACCTGTCACCTAAGCTAGACTCAGTCTTACCAAGGCGACCGAAATGAGCGTTCGTACCTCCGGTTAGTAGGACTATACCAGAACCATGTTTTGACCGAAGGAGAGCGGCCAGATCCGAGTAAAACGCGCCTTCGACGCCGGCGTCACTATAGTCAGCTGGGGGACAAGCAAACAATGGAAAAACTTCTGAAGGTTTTGCGTCTAGAGCTGGCCCTAATATAACTAGCCATATGGGCAGCGCAAAGTCTATTGTTAACAAGAATCCAGTCTACCAGTGTTGACTATCAGCAGTTGGCCACCGTAAGATAATCAACACAAGCCAGTAGCATGGATGGTACGATCTTACTTCGGTTTCACCAAACGAACCGGTTATATAGGATTATTTAGTATAGTTGAAAACCCTCAAGGTAGCCATCATAAAAATGGTGCAGCGAAGAGACTCGTTTCCAGTTGTACTTCATCAGGCCAAATAAATAACGTTTGCATGGAACATTGTTTTCAGGACGAAGCGAACAAGACAAGTAACAAATTCAAACGAGGCCAACAGTATCATAGATAGACATAGAGACAAGATTTTGGTAGGATTACATCACAGTTATGATTCAACTGAAGTCGTGACAGTTTGATCGATCATGATATGGATGATGGAACTTGAGAAAATACAAAGCGTTAAAAAGGCACTTTCGTTTGTACAAAGATGGATTATTCAGTCGAATTCCGATCGCCTCACCTGTAACTAAAATTCAGCAACTCACGACTTTAGAGTGTTTCGGTGAATTGCATGAAAAAAGAGACCGGGTTGACGGTATGACGCAATTACGTTGGTAATTGTCATGGTGACTTCACTATTGATCCAAGCTGAATGATGCTCTTGGATACGTTCAGACAAGCACCTGGACATGCGAACCACATAACCAGTTCAATAGAAACAAGTAAATGAGCATACATTTAAAAAAAAAGCCAAAGAACCACATTCGTTTGAACTTGTTACTTGGTTGGTTCACCTCATCGTGACAACAGTCTTTCAGATAAATAATGTGTATTTGGTCTGATGATGAATAACCGAAAACGAGCCTGTTCGCTAAACCAATTTTTGAGGAATTCTTGTGAAGAACAACGATTTTGCAAACATACTGGAGATATGGTTCATTCATTGAAAGAGAATATGTTGTTTCAGTTTGACTACTGAGTTATGATAAAATCAATGAACACCATGTCTTCTCATGAAAGTACCACAGGTTTTCAGAGAATCCCGAATGTTCTACATGAGTGTCGACTAATCGTTTCGGTCCGTATTTTCTAAACAAATCGTTTCATACGACTGTGTAGTTCTAGAAAAGTTTCGTTTTGTTGATATATTGTTGATTCTGTACAACTTCGGAATCGATCGTTAAGGCGTAGGTGATAGGACCTCGTGCCCTAACCGTGTGGTGAAGCGAATGGCTAACGTCAACTACTTTAAATGGTGCTAATGAATCAACTCGTCCGAATTCGAAAAACCTGAAAAGAACAGCACAAAAAAGATGGTTTGTGATGAAATCAAACGGAACAATGGCAATAAATAAGGTGAATGTAACAAACCACAATTTTGATTTCTCTCAGAAACCTCAACTGTACAGATCAGCATGCCAAATAACTGTTAACTGAACATTGAAAATTACATTTAAAAATAACGCAAAAATTGGATTGAAAACAGACTAATGGCTATCTAGAGTCAAGTTAGAAATCACACCAACAAGAAACGGAAAGTGGTTATGAAAGTTAGCAAAACTAGAACTGAACCATCGAAAAAAACAAAGCCGTTTTACAGCCAATAAGAAGTGAACATTGATGCGACGAAACACTAATGAACATAGACGTTGAATGCAAGTAGTATTCAAATGAATCAATATCACGCATACAACATGAAGGAAATTGTCTGTCAGTGAACATACTGTGTTTTCAGACGAATGTAGCAGTTAATCAGTAGGGCTTCGAGTGTAGGGAGACGAAAAAACCGATGTGAATTCGTAAAGCTTGAACCAAAAAATGCGGCACCGTTCGCTGTTTGAATCTACAGAATCACAAAGTACAACACAAACAGATAAGCATAGCACCCGTCAGAAATCAACATCATGCTAACAAATAATCAAAACAGATTGTGATCAACATACACAGCATATACCGTCTGCTAAGTATTCTCTCCGTTTCAATAATGTTTTCAGTGCCTACATGCAGGTCGCTTCAAAGGATTTTATTGGGAACGCACAATCGGCGAATTGGATCACGAACCACTGCTTAATCGATGTAAATTTGATAAATTCAATATACCTAGTTTACATTGTTTTACAACATACAAGTGAGACTTTGGGTTGGTTGTCAACTCCATAACCAATGGAACCAATTTAGGTAGTGACGCTCTGAACTCATCATAGATGAAAATTTTCAAACAGTTTCGATTCTTCAGGGTTATGCGGTTCAGTTGTCCAAATCCCCTTTCAGTAAGAAAACACCAAGGAGATGCATATAAATGTCCGCTCTGCTTCTTTGTCACTTTGGGGCTCAGCAGTGTAATTGGCGATGAATTTCTTGTTTCTATACTTTGCGAATGAATGAAACCGTGTTGTCACGGTAATCCAAAAAGTATTCGTGATATTTAACCACAGAATGTTTGATAAGACCACGTATGCACTTGATCATAGTAATAATTCTCCTGCACTGCAAGTTCATTGGAAACCTCCGTTTTAGGTTTTCTTTTGAAGAATTAGTGAGCTAAAGTATTTCTCAAACTTACAAAATAGAGTAGTATAATAATTTATCCCGTATTCTTGAATGCTTCATGGTCTTGCTGGATAGTGTCGATTTACGCATTACATGGTTTGAACGATTGTGATCTGTCGAAAGAGGAATGAAGCCACACTATGGATAATTAATAGTAAAATGCTACATTCTTTTATGTCGTGTTGTTAACAACTACGGAAATTGAAGAGATAATAGACGAACGTATCCAGTATATCATACATCATTATCCTCTTGTAATTACTTGCCTGGTTGTAAAGAATCAGCCTCAAATATTACTGTTACTACCCCTCAGACAGCTCAGTCCTCTTCCCAACTTCTTGATAGCCCCGTTTTCTAACACACGTAAGCAGAGTTTAACCATCCCCGTTAACAAACGGTAGTCCGGGTTAAAAATAATTATTGGCCGCGTAGATCAGCTGTTTAACTTGAAAATTAACGTTAGATGAAGCGATAGTTAAGTACGTGATATGGACTGTACACGAGTCCACAAGAGATCTATCAGTCCACCAGATGTAGAACCAAGTTAATATATTCAATGTGCGAAATGCTGTTGTATGTTCTGGTCCAACAAATCCACACTATGTGACTTCTGAGTTTACCAACAATGCTGGCATCAAGTATCATGTAACCGTGATTACCTTGAACGCGGTTCACATTGGAACCTAATGAAGAGTGTGCAACCATTTCGTCTGATCCTAAACTAGATTGCTGGCCTAGATTGTGCACTTGGGACGGTAGTGTTGATGAGTTAATGTGAACATTCGGTTCGCCGTTTTTGAATTCGCTGGTTTTAAGGAACTTGATGCCAAGAAAGTGACTTGAGCGTTCCGAAGTATTGTGGACACCATGAATTTGTTATTAAAAGCATCAGTGGTACGATGCTGTTGAATGCTACTTCACTTCGTCGACTTCCTAACCGATCAAGTGTCTTTGTTTGTTGTTTTCTTGGGCGTTTGTCTACAATTTGGTTCTGCGTGTGTGTGTGTATGCGGACGCGCGTTTGATTAGCATGCCACTCGTGGAAATTGCCGGAACGGGCTGTATACTGTGACCTTAGTGGTTCTGGTCAGGACACCATATTGATCGTAAGGACTTCCGCGCGCACCTTGGACCCTACGATAGGGTCTAAACATTACTATAAACCACTCTGTAATCTTTAATTGGCGTGGGAAATGCGATGGCTGGATTATCCCAGTATTTTCGTAGTAACGCATCTATTGGTAGAAATCTTATCCCCGGTGCTCTATGATTTTTACTGTTAAATATAACAAATGCGTTCAACTGAATAGCCTGTACACCATATGTCCTAGATACAGAGCCTTCTCATTGTCGGATATAGTTTTTTGCTTTCATCAAAAGGCTAACGTTTGTTTCGTTTAACGAAATTGACAAAACTATTCATATTATCTCAACTAAACGAGTGTGATTTGAACAGGGGTGTGGAAGTTTATTTTCCCAATTTGTGGATCGTGTCTTGGTCGTACTTTTTGCCAATCAATAAAAGGTTTTTGGGGCCTACATTCATTCCGTTCGTTTACTGTTTATAAAGGCCCTTTCAGTACCACAAATTTTTTACGTTCAAATAAGATGGCCACAATATTGATACAATGCTGATCTGCCCGGCCAACAATTAAAGAATGGTCGGAGTGCGTTCTGATTTGCAATGTATAATCATATCAAATTACCTAAACTATTTGTATTGACAGCTTATGGTTTAGTGGAGTTGATTGTTCACCTACTGAATCTATTATGAATTTAATATGAACATAGTGATTGATTGGCAATCGGATCGGAACATATTTATTGTTAGACTTACCGTATTTTTCATTCAAATCCGTGAAGTGTTAGTGAACTTAATCAGTGTTTAGTTTAGTTTAGAAACCGGTCAGCCATCATTTGAGAGACTAACAAACCCAGCACCACGTTGCTAAGGCCAACAACCATCTGGGGAAAAGTTACGGCCCGGTGTCATACTTATTTCCCACCCCCAACAAGTGATACCACTTTTATGCTATAGTTTATTATTCTGGTGAATATTTTGTTCCAACAACGTAAAGTTGGTCTCTTTCAGCTTGCTGAGCGTTTGTGTGATTTACACCACCTGTTCAACGTAAAATAGTTTCATGTAACCAACATACAGTAAAATTTTACACTTACACGTGGCGGCCAAGCAACTCTGCGTTCACCATGATTTTCGAGAGGCTGACAATAATTGTGTATTTCTCTGTCACTAGAGGTGCTCGGTGGATAAGAGCTTCGACTCATAACATGATACGTTTGCAAACCATCTTTATGTAATAGATTTAAACAAGAAGAGAATCGGTAGTAGTGCATACATAAAATCGAGTAGATATTTCTATTGCTTCTTGGACGTCACAATCTCTCCCATTTTCCGAATGATTATTTGGGATTTTCTCCGAATTTGGATTGGTTCTGTTATCCAAACTGATTGGAAAGCATTCCTTATATCTATTGATTTCAGTGTCACATGTTTTTTCCAATCAACTAACAACTATACAAACTGGAAATTGCGATCGAATTCACGCCATGAATAAAAATAGAACCCTTCATCCAACATTGTTCATTAATGACCTTTAGTTCAGCTTGCTATTTTTAGAATCAGTTGTGTCAGCTGACTGGTACATCCGATTCACGCCCCAATCGAAGCCCATGCAGAAATTGTGTAGTTGCACCTAAGGCGATTATGTTTGTCGTTTATACTGCTTGCAACCACCGCGTTCCCACAGATTTTACGTACATTTTGTTCTAGTTCCTGCCGCGGTAAGGATATGCACTACTGACGGTGAGAGCGAAACTCGAGTCTAGTGCTTCTTCTGTTCGAAAGGGGTCAACTGGAATGTCCTTGGGAATGCGACAGCTGCGATCAATTATGAGTGATGTTCAATCTATATGAATTTTGCTAATGACTGACAGGTGGAAGTGGGTTATGGGCTACAATGTACATATAGGCGTATGATTGAAACTCTAATGGGTGTCTTTAATTTAGCGTTAAGTATCCCAAAATAGCGCGTCTCGATAGTTAGTACACAATATACACACAGATGCAAGCAATCTTTCTAGTATGTATTCCCATACTAGTTTAACAACAAAGCGCATAAAACCAGAACACCGAGTTGCATAACATTTTTAGGATGTACAAAAATTACAGTTTAACATTCTAATTTTTAATCAAGCTGGTTTTATGTTGTTTCCACTATCATATCCGATCATATTTTTGACGACACGTTGGAAGGTGCACTGGCTGACCAGTAAAGTAGATGAGCTGTCCGCTGGAGACCGATCCTGAGTCTGTTGTTCTTAACGCCTTAATATTGAATGCCATCCAGAGAACACAAGTCGCCCTAAATGGACTAGCGCTATCGGTTTTTCTTGTTACGGCCTGCACTTTTCCCAACAAAATTGCAAACTCCTGTCTATAACTGATGGCAGCAACGTCTGTCTGAACTCACCTCGGTGATGACACATTAAAAGTAATCAGGACGTATGGTTACTCGAAGGCCACATCAAGCACTATGAGATCACTAGTTGATTAGTGCGAAACCAAAGTGCTAGTTGTTAGCTTCCACAATCTGTGATGTCAGTATGCATCAGCCCTTACTTGCGGAACAGAGAATACGGCGTCCCAGTGGTCTCATTCATTCCTCGCTTGTTTTGGTATCCATGGGTTCGCATAAATTGTTGATCGTGTATGACTTGGTTCCTTTCCAGACAGAACGCTAAAAAAACAAGACTTGGTATCGTGTAATGGTGGTAATTCAATGTGACTATTGCCTGTTTTATAGGCCATTGTTTATAAAATCACCTGGAGACCAAATTTAATGAGTGTAGACAGTGAAAGGGTTGTAAGCGGTAAGCGGGATCTCTCAAATAATGCAACATTGGACGTGGAATTACTATGTAGTCCAGCTATGAAGAAGGCGCAGTTATCCCGATGTGAGGAAAGGCATTAAATAAGCAAAAGATTGTGCACCAAATGATTGTCAACCATAAGACCTCCTTCTTTTAAAAGAAACATAAGGATTATGTTTGCTCAGATTTAACTCTCCAGCTGTCGATATTTCGACACGGCAGAACACTTCGTACCGTTTCTGCCGGTTGAACAGACATGTCTGAATGACCAGCATCCGGTTGGGCATCACATGTGTTCAACAGCAGAGTCATGTTTACCGTTGTAGTTTGAACCACAGTATTCTCGTTTCTTGACTTCCAAACGAGCTGATGGGTCTGGGGTCTCCAGGTTTATAAGTCCACCTGCATCTCGCAGAGTACTCGATCGCATCCTCTTTAGATAACTCCTGGTGCTCATCTTGGTTGATTCTGATTGTAGTTAAAAACTTAAATTATCTTCCGTACGCCAAATACTCTGGGTTTCGTCCAATGTGTCTGGTTGTGTTGTTATTCTGTTGTTGTTTCGCTTCCCTGCCAATATGTTGCAAGGAACCTTGTGTGATTAAATTGCTCTGTCTGCCCGAAGTGGTAAGGATAAGCTCGTTTATGAAACTAGGAGATTGGTAGGCCGGTGCCTGTTCAAGGTCGAGAATGACTAATACTTACGAGGGGAGTCAAAAAGTAATGCCATTTTATCTCGGACAGGTATAATTACCAACACAGGAACATGTATTATACATCAAAATAAAGCTGGTCCTATGTGGATCACATCCCTACTCCTCAACATAGTCACCGTTACGCTCAATAGCAACGTTCCACCTTTGAATGAGCGCATGTATCCCTGCCTCGTGAAATGTTGTTGTCTGTTCTTCGAGCCACTTCTTCACTGTGGTTTTCACTTCCTCGTCACTGAAATAATGTTCGCCTCTCAAACCCTCTTTCATGGGGCCGAAGAGGTGATAATCTAAAGGCGCTAAATCTGGTGAGTATGGAGGATGCCGTAAAGTTGTCCACCCGAATGAGGCGATTGTCTCCGTTGTCTTGATGCTTGTGTGTGGTCGAGCATTGTCTTGAAGAAGGACGACGTAGCGGATTGGCAAAGCCAAGTGACTGGACTATGTTGTATGCACTTCCATGGTTCACTCCAAGGTTTTCTGCCAAGTCATCAAGAGTTATACGCCTGTCTTCTCGGATCAGAGCATCTGCTTTTGCTTTAGTGGCGGGATTGACAGACGCGGATGGACGGCCAGAACGGGGTTTATCGGCTATGCTCATAGTTCCCACCTTTTCATTCTCCAAACGACGAACCCACCTGCATACATTGCTATAATCTACAGTATTGTCCTCAAACACATTTGTTAATGGTCTGTGAATGTTCATGGGGGTTTCCCCCTCAGCAACAAGGAATTAAATCACTGCTCTTTGTTTTTGACATAAATCTATGGGGGCAGCCATTTTGAACTTTCCTTGTGAGTCTAAAAACATGAAAAGTAAGAAACAAACTATTACATAACGTAAATGATATAATCATTTATAACTGGGGGAAAATTCAGGCAGTTTTATGAAAAACTTCACCAGAATTAAGAACGTTGGCATTACTTTTTGACTCCCCCTCGTACATTACGCTGTAAGTACTTGGATTTTGCTTGAATCTGTCCAAACACCTCAGGATGTTTACATCCACAGAGGATTGGAAACTGTAGGCGAGGAGTTGGCCTTTGAACCGGTTTTAAACGATTGATCTATCCCGAGAAATAGCGCGCCGATAGAATTTAAATTGTTCGCCTCCAGATAAACCATCGGCTAACATGTGGTCATTAGCATACTTCGCCTGATTCTGCTGATTGTTCCCAATCGAAACCAGATGAACGGAATAAATCGAACACCGGCCGAAAACGTGTCACAAGACAGCTAATAACAAAGAATGCATAGGATAAATAATGGCTTACAATTATTCCAAAATCTGAAAGTTTAAAAGCAATTACAAAAAACGGTGATGAAGGTCACCAGGTGGACAATGAGTCAATTGATTATGTGGAACATTTAGACCCAGCGAATTAGTATGTAACATTTTTGAACTTCATCGGTCCCGAGAACACGCCGGAGAATCAAAACCACTATCCATGAATAAGAGTCAGGTCGTTAGATCATCGCGGAATGATAGTCCGAAAACGGGCCCCATTAGACCAGAGGTTGTGGAATTTAGTCGGCCACGTACATGACGCTCACGAGGCCCAGCATTTGTGACGGTGCTGTTCACTACTTTGCTGGTGGTCAGCGGAAACAGTTGTTTGCAAAAACTTGTCAACCATTCATAGGGCCTCGGTGAATGCGTGTTAGGTTGCGAGCAAATCAAAACGGCCAATCTATTTCTGCCCACGAGATACAAGAACTTATCTGTTAAGTAGGGTAGGGAGGTAAAGGTATTATAGATCGCTTCGTGAATGCTTTGGAATTCCTGTTCACTCTGATAGGCCAGGAACGATTTTTCAGGGTAAGAAGCATTTTTGGAGACAGAAATGAGATTAATTGTATTGATCCCAGATATCCTAAGAGGGGTTGAACTAAATATACTTATTCCAGTAAATCCTAGCAATTAGCTGAACCGGTACCAGTTGCGTTTATTCCATTGGTAATCGTATCCATTGGTAATACCTCAGTGTTCGGAACCATGTCCGACCACCGAATACCCAAGATGCGTCTTAGACATTGCACGTGGAAACGGCTCAGATAACGCACGTTCCGCAGATAAATTGTCCACGTTTCACTGCTGTACAGCACTATAGGCAACATCATTGAGCGGTAGACGAAGAGCTTAGTGCTCGGCTTCAGGCTGTGATTCTTCCAAACATGACTTTCAAGACATTCGAAAGCAACACTAGCCTTTACCACACGAACTTTCAACCCGCGGTCCACGGACAGATCGGTGAACAGATTGCTACACAAGTAGCATAAAGTTGTGCAGCTCCTGACAACATCTCCGTTAACACGGATTTGGGGTGAAGGTGCATAGACAGCACCTCCGCCCGGAGAAGGCTGAAAGAAGGAAACTGCCTAACATGTGTTGATATCCAGTCCAAACTTGGATGCCGCGGTCGCGAAAGCCATGGCCGGTGGCTGTATTTCGTCCTCGCTGTGTGCGAACCGCGCACTTCTCCTGAAGTTGTCGAGCAGCGAACACCAGGTCGATCGTACTCCCATTCGCCGGGAATTAGCATTGCTCCTCAGGCACATTGACCTCCAAGACATCCGTATTCAGCCGGTTCGGAAGGATTCTTGCAAGCAACTTGCCTGCGCAGCTTAACAGACTTATGCCTCGATAGCTGTCGGGATATTGCTTGTTACCCTTACCTTTAGACAAAGGTACTATCACAGTATCCTTGAAATCCTGTAGCATCACCTCGTGCTCCCAGATCGAGTGAACCAACTGGAGCAGTGCACGTTCCATCGCCGGCCCCCCATTCTTCATATACTCGCCTAGCATTCCATCTGCAACTGCAGCCTTCTCGTTGCGAAGTTGATCAATCGCTCTCTGAAGCTCAAGTAAATCCGAAGCAAGAGCAAGCGAAGGCTTGATGGCCTTTTGCGGCAGGCTGTTCACGGTCACCAAATCAATGGTAGCACGACGATTTAGTAGGCTACAAAGTGTCTGTGCCAGACTTTCATGATGTTCTCTGGCTGGGTGTACGAACAACCGGTGTCCACGTCTACCAGTTCTTTAGTAGACTGGATAGATGGGCCGAATATCGCTTTGAACGAATCGTACAACTCCTTATGTTGTCGACGATCTGCGAAGCCTTGCATCCGCTCGCCCTGCCTCATCTACCAGTTGTTCTTGATTCCGCGAACACACTTGACTAGTTGACGGTGGATACTTCAGAACGTGACTTTCTTCGCGTCATTGTCTGCGTCCACTGTGGAGGCAGCGAACGCGGCATTATTCTCCAGTACCAGTTCGGCGATGACCGTGTTGTTGTCGTCGAGGCAGTCTGGACGTTTCTGGCGTTTGACACCAGTGGTCTCGATGGCTGCCGTCGTGAACCGTTCCTTGATGAACTGCCACATACCCTCAGGGGTAGTGGATACAGTAGCGTCGTGCAGACGAGCGGCAACTGCACGTTGAAAAGCAGTCTTTGTCTCGCAGTTTTCCAATCGTTTGATATCCAACTTCTGTCGTTTTTCAGAAGACCGACAATAAACAGACTTGTGTACATGGGTAAATAATTTAGTCCTGACCAGTCTATGATCGGTGCTAGATCATCATACATGCTGTTCCAGGAGAGGATCAATCGGATGGCGCTTAGTGGCCGCATAGTGGTCGGCAGCGCTGGTGTTGCAAACAGAAGCAGTTATTTCTGAGAATGGCCAGCTCATTTCTAAGCAGGTTACAGAAGCAATGACTCTCAGCGTTTGTGGGTATATTGTATGTGAGTATGACGTCCCTGTATATCAGCTTAAACCCTAAGGTGAAAGTGTTCAGTCGCTTCAGTCTGGTACAGTCATCCTGGTACCTCAGATTCATCACCCTTTTCGTTTTCTGACGATGAACCTACACAAGCGGATGGGCATCCTTGCGTATGCAGAGGTGTTACGATCCCATCTGATAGAGAAAGACAAGAACAACGCAAAGACCGCGAGCAGTATCTCTGTCACGAACGAACGCAACGATATTGCAAAACGGCACGAAAATCAGAGCGCAAGTATCGGATTCGAACTCTCGCAACTTAGAACCCCCAACAAGCAAGAAAAAAGACGGCCTTCAAACGAGCCTTACTTACTGCTCAGTCCGAAAGCAAATTTGTGGTTTACAGCAAATTTAATTTTAAGTTTCTGGTGGTTTTGAGCCTAGGCCACCGAATGGACCAATCAGAATCGGACGTTCCAGAATTCTGGCGGGCGTTCAAATTCTTAGAAAATGAAGAATCAATTTTCCTTAACAAATAAAGAAAATTTTTCGGTACAAATGTCTTTTCCCATCAAGAGGTACAAGTCTGTATGTTCGTTTTCAGCAGCGGAAGTATTAACGTGTAACAAATGGAGAAAAACTTTCGGTTTGTAGACAGTCCACCTTCACAATCATCATTTTAAGCTTTGAGTTGCACTTGTGGGTACTATGGTTCAGATTGCTGTTGGTATTAGCAATGGCCTACGAAGATGCAGAGCAAGAGTTAGGTACAACATTATGGAGAAGAAGGGATTAGAGTTTGAAAATAAGAGGGAAATAGAAACAAGGGAGCCTCAGGAAAGGGGAGAGCAGACTATTTCGGATGTTGACATTGGCACTTTCACACCAGTGTTCCGAAACAGCGACGTGAGACAACCTAAGCTACGGTCGATAAGACGATAAACTGCTTACCCTGCGGATCAAGACCTCGCATTTTTGAAGACTTAGATCTTGAGTCACGATAGATCTAACTCTAGTAAGTACACACAGAGTAACAGTTCTAAGGTAACAGGGGGTCTCAGTCTTATGACGTTGTCTTATGACTACAGCTGGCTAAACTTAACGACAACTTATTTGTCCTACCCATTCAGGAAGTATTCCAAAATCTGAATGACCGTTAAATTAACCTCCGGAGTCTCGAATGACCTTCCAGAGTTTTGTATTGCCCCCACATAGTAGAACAACTGAAGATGGGAGAGAAGATACCTTGTTAATAGAAAGAATTAACAGCCGCTCCACTACCAGTCATTGCAGGATCTCGCAACGGGCGTTGCAAGTCATGAGGCGGTTATCAGTGGCACATTTAGTGAAGGTATGCTCACTGGGATATGCTTCCAAATAGCACAAAAGTCACCCTTCAGTACCACACCATGAATTCGATGGCGCACCCTGTCCACTTTTGAAAAACCGAGCAGGACATTGTCCACTCATCTTCAGCATCAGGCGCTTTTGACCATGGCTCACTCGCAGTCACTAAGTTGGTAATGCAGAGTCTCATTTAAAGCCGTGCTGATGCCAGATGATCAATCCGTAGAAACAAAGGTATTACCAAATGCTGTTAAGGATAATACTTTTCATCGCTCTGGAGTATACACTCGAGACAGATATTAATCAACAAATGGCTGTGTTATGTCATACTCTTTCTTCATATATCATTAGCACACATCGTTTCCAGTTATCCAGTGGTTCTTACACGTTTGACTTGTGGTGAATTCCAAAGTCGACTGGAATTAAGACTTCTCTGTGGGACTCGGTCAACACCGTATGGATAATTAAAGTTTGCGTTTCAGAATTCTATCTCCAAGGTAGACTTAGTAAACACTGCCTGCGTGATAAGAAGGGGCTCGTTTGATGGAAAGCACCTGCCAGAAATCTACATAGATCCTTCTTTGTTATTACCGGTATACACTTTCCTAAGAGCACCAATAATGGCTTCTGCCTTTTGTTGGTAATTGATTGTCCTGTTGGATCCTGTAGGCAGGCTAAGAACGCCATTTTTCATTCGAGCACTTTTAAATAGCTGCCTATAACAACATTTCGATTTGTATTTAATTTGGGAAACTGCAAACGATTGAAGCTCATTCTGGTCCTGACGAACAGCAACGTCATCTAAATATCATGTAACCGTAGCCATTGTATAGTATTCCTTCTTTTATGGAGTACTAATTCAATTACCTGGGCCCCTTCCCTTCGAGAGTACAAAATGTCATTTGGGGATGTTCAACAGCGTGCCGCCACGACTTTTCGTGGCTTCAGAACCAGATTCTATCAGGCACGTCCTACGTGATTGACTAAGTATCCAACAGATTTCCGTCAGTTAGGAGGTGATCAGGACCTGGTCTTCTTGATAATCAAATATTTTAAATATTCGTGCAAATTGGTGGCCAGTATAACAAAAACAAGTGGTCACAGGGGCCATCTTCTCAAACCTGAGATACAACGTAGTCAACCCGAGTGTAGGCAGAGCTTTTCTCACTGCGTGTCTGTAAGAAGTGGAATGCCCTTACAGAACATTTGACTTCTGTAAATTTAGTTTTCAGTTTCGAAGTGCGGAGTCTGTCATAGTTTTTGTCCATCATTACACATACTCATGCTTGTCATGTTTACTGTTCGTCGAGACTGCTTATTAACTGTTTAATCAATACGCAACTTGGTCCTCCTGCGTAGGGTGTTCTGCTTTCGTGTAGACGTTGTTATCGTAACCGAACTGTGGTAACAACCGAGCAGATTCAAGCGAATTTCTTGGTCAATCAAAAGAAGACGTTTTCCAACCTACATTGAATTTAATGTGGTGGAAGATGTTTGAACAATCACTGTGAGTCACCGCATATAGCTTGGGAAAATCATCCACCTATTTTCAGTTTCACTACAAAAGCTTGCCCTAATCGTCACTTTTGTTCAAACTCAGATAGTGTATCTTCTTTTTACACTTCAGCGTTATCGCCCTGGGGTTTATGATTCAACGCGTCATGAAGCCGAAACCTTCCTAGTTCCGTTACCGATCCATCAATCCATTGGCTGATTCAGTTTCTTGAGACAAAAAACAGTGGATCAGTAAATCAACGAATCGGCAATGGCTTTAGAAGATTCCGCATTTCAGTGAACAGAATGCACAGTTCCTTCACTGCAGGATAAAATAGGGAGAAAAGGTGCGGTATCCGAACTAAGGTAATGAATGTTGATCAATGTGAGTCTGGAAAGCTGATGCAGTAGAAATTAATGGAAACAATATGATCAGGAAGAGCATTTTAAATCTTACAAACATGCAATGAGAAAAAGATTTCTGTATTTAGGTCTGATATGTCGCACATCCAGTTTAAACGGGTAGCTCAGTTAGCGAGGATGATCAAGAGACTTCATTATCACCTCTAAGTTGACGATACTCTGAAAAGTGCATGTCTAGTGCCGTCAATCTTGGACTGCCCTAGTAACGCGGAATCACAAAGTTTCTAAAAGCATCTTGTCCTTTTGAGGATGGAGTTGCCAGATTACAGCCTTATTTCAAAAGCGTAGTCAAACAAAACTGTCGTGAAGAAACTGAGGACAATACCGATCAAACTATCTGAGAAGAAAGTCGAGAGAAGCCAGGGAATTACTAGCTTTCCTCGTATCTGCATCGACCTTCGAAAAACTCAAGAGTATGCGAAACAGAAGTCCTCAACAATAACTGCAGGAGGCGGGTAGCTATCGATGTAACGCGGTATTTCAGTGAGTTATGAATACGCATTACTTTACATTCACTAGCACTAAAACCGCGCCTGTGTTCAGTTCACTTTCCGGGAATTGGGCCAGAAATTACCCAGTTTCTTGCGCCAGTGGGCTTCTGAGGGCGCTCAGTGCCGCGACGATGATAGAAATTCTCCACTTCCATGAGTAATCATAAGGGCTACCAGGTAAAAGCTGAGAGGTTCAAGCTATTAGTGCTGTCAGGACACTAGTTCACAGCCACCACCGATACACACAAGTTTATCTTCCCATTGTAAAGAAGTGAGACAAGAGATGAGTGCAAGACCAATATGGGTTCGATTCCTAAGACTCATACTTTCAGATAATGAGACTAACTATGTAAATAACCTGGTAAATAAAAACAGTGAATACGATTTTTTTAAAAAGAGAATGATAATGGCAAATAAAGACAAGTTGACTAACTTAAATCTGAGGAAGGTACAAGGGAAACTCACTCAAAAGAACTCATCACTACTGGTCCGGGAAGAAAGATGGCCGACACTTATCAAGTATTCTTTGAACTCTGTGTAATTTGGACCAGTTTAACAGATCGTTAAAGTCACTCCGTGGGATAAGAAAATCACTACCAGTGTTAATGGCATGACAAATTCTTATGCCATCAGTAAACAATAATAAACGACAGGTGGCAGAAAGAGGAACATCCGCGATAAATATAAAAATAGATTCGGGACAAAGAGAGTAACCTCGGGATACTTTGCTCAAGTTAAGCATGTAATTAGGTAACTAAGCTTTTTACGATCATTGCCGAATATATATTCAGGTTTAGACATTAACCTGAAGTGACCAAGAGGATATGAATCAGTTTATTCGTAGTTCATGAAGTATCTAGGATAAGGAAACAAACAAATTTCGTTTGCAATACATTCAACTAATCAATGAGCTTGATTATACTCAAATTACAACTATAGGTTTGAAAAATACTACCGGCTAAAAGGCTAATATTACAAGCCAGAAACACAAGTGTGTAGTACGTACTGCGGAAGCGTGTCAAACACGACACAGAACACAACACACCGTCAAACTTGAGCTGCCCACCATTTAAATATGGGACCACGAACATGTACACTCATTTGCATAACTGACTTGCATTCACATACATTGGGTAGCAGTACGTTGTCATTCGCCCTGGTGGCACTTCCCCCATAGCGTGTACACACCATTCCGATAGTCGCTTCTGGCATTGAGATTTGCACTTTATTTCCTGAATGTCGCTTATGAGCAGTATACTACTCACGAACGAAACCGCCTATTATACAACACTATCACCATACTGGAGATGTCTTGAGTCCGGTATCTACAATCCTTCATTATGCAGCGTAAACTCTGTCCTTATTGAGCTGAACTCATCACCACTTACTGAAACTACAAAAGCAAATGTCACTCTTGATTTGCAGGAAACACCCAATCCACGTTCTAGTTTTCATAGGTTCATATGAGTTGTTAAACGAAAGGGAAAGTTTTTTGGTTGTGCTTCCCCGTTTCTGTGTTGGTTTGAAAAACGTTGTGTTAGACAGTCTATAGATGCAAAATGAAAATGAAAGGAATTTAACAGAAGGAAGCCACTAACGTGCAGTCATATCAGATACGAACATTGAAACACACTACTGAAAGACGTTTTGTCAAATATACGCATTTAATGGTGTGGAAGTGGGGTAGAATGGTGGTTAAGATACTTGGAGGGTTGAATGTTTTTCACATATGTGCTGATCGAGCAAAATTTTAAGACTTCTAATCGATTCAGCTGTGACCAAGGCGTTGGTCAGTGTGTGCCAGTGTGAACAGACCCTTACTTTGAAGCAGTTATGCCTAAAAAGTAATTTGTTAATTCTATAACCCAGTGTCGGAAGATGACTCATTAGACGTTCATCCTTGTTTAGTGGGAGATGTGTCAGTGGATGACCTGAGGTTTGCAGTATTTTGCAGGCAAGGTTTAGGTCTTCCTTGATGTGTATGTAAGACCTCGAGAACCAACCTAATTTCACTAGTTTCTGTCAGTAGGTGATTTTCCTGAGCTTTATAATTCTCCCAGTGGCCCATCTCTACACACTCGACAAGTGCCAACTCTTTTTTGTGTTACAGATGACAGCCTTGTGTATTCGTTTCGGGGTGTGGGCAGAGTATGGAGGTGAACATAGCGGAAAAGACTTCAAGGTGGAAGATTCCACAAGCTGTTCTCAAGAAGTTCAGGTTCATTTGTGCCTTTTTAGTTGTGGTTGTATAATTTGCAGGCAGGCTCAAATTGTCTGCCAATATGGTCCCAGATTCACGTACTGACACAAGCAGCTTTGTGTTGTCAAGGTATTATTCGACACAATTTTGATGACGACTGACACTGAGAAACAAGCTGTTTTCTACGTACTAGTGGTTTACACAGTTGGAATCGTTCCGAAAGACTGTCACTTCATCCGGGCACTCTAGGAGTTGCTAGAATTTTGTGTCATCGACGTAGTTCAATATTAGAAATTTGATTGTGCCGAATAGATCAAGAACGAAAAGAATACACAACTGAAGTTTTAGTATGGATCCCTGTGGAACTCCATTGTTGGCAAGGACCACTTTGGTAACTGTTCACCCACCGTGACGTTGAGCCTACTTCCAAGTACGTAATCCGCAAATCATGTGAGTGAGCGCACATCGAGCCTATATCCATCACGTTTCCGTAACAACCTGGAGTGATCAACTCTATCAAGGGCTTTCGGAAAGTCAAGACAAACCAGATCAATGTCCAGTCTTGCATCGACAACCTTCTTTCAAAAGTCAGGAGCAATTATCAGACACGGAAGCCATGCTACTCCTTGATGATAAGTTCGAGGTCTGTCATCCTGACCTAGCAGGTGTCAGTTAGCCAACGCTTCAGTACATTGGAGACCACTGGAAGCAACGCTATCAGTCGATAATTTGCTGGGTCATATCAGCATTCACCTTTGACGATACGTGTGAGTGTGTAATATTTCCAGGTTTTCGGTAGACAGCCAATCGACAGGGAACAACTTAAAAGTACTGTTAGTGGTCCTGCTGATTCGATACTGATTAGATGTACCGAATTTGGTATATTCAACGGAAGTCTGAGGTTACAGTGTCATCAGCAGATGAATTCAATGGTAAACTTGACGCACATTCAGAATCCTGAGAGAAACTATCGGATAAAAGCATCATACAATACTTCAGGCTGGAGGCAAAGTGGGCTCAACATTTTACCGTTATTTTCTGTGTGATGAAGCGCACTGTTGACTTGCTTGCCTGCATGTGATCAGCCTTCTAGTCCGCTCCCTCCAGTTCCTAGATCAGTTTTCTTCTCATCTTCTACAATACCATTATGCTGTAAATCTTCGAAAAGATATGTTGGATCGGTCATGGAATAGAAACACGCTTGACAGAATTCGAATTGTCCTCTTTGTATTATGCAAAACGGAAAATCTTGGTCTGGCGAACAACGCGACCGTCTCAGCCAGTTGCTTTCCAAGTCACATCAAAAGACGGGTACGAAAAACCACTTTATTCCGCTCCAAAATATGTACGACAAGGAGAAAAACACACGGTGATTATCTGGTCCATGGTGATCTACAGCCATTCTCAAATCAGAAATCTGGGAGACGGTCACTAAAAATAGCTATCAAGGTCACATAGCCACCAGTGGGCATTACGAAATAAAGGTTGAGCAGGTAAAAACAACAGCGAGGGTTATATCAGTGTTGTTTTGAGAAATAGGTGATTTTCGACGGGAAAAACGGGGTTCTCAAATATACTGTGGTGTACACAAACGTTTTTTTCTGTTTCGCGTGCGGAGCTGGCCCAGATTGACCCTGATCAGTCGATCACTAGCACAAATCATTCTTCCCTGGAAACAGAGGATGTACGTTTACGCCTAAACGTAAACCCTGTATCAAACTGTTCACATTTAGGACATCCATCAACTGGAACTAAAATGAGCTTGTCATATATTGTCGGTCAATTTTTCCGGTTCACTAATGACGTATGTAGTTGAATATCAGTGACATTACTAACCGACAGCAATAAATCAGTGTATGAAACTGTTGTACAGCTCTCACATTTGAGATGACATGGTTTTGTGTGCATCAGAACCTCTTTTCGTTACGCCGCAACCGCTTGACTCAAAACCATCAAAAAATAAACGCGAGGAAACAGTTCAGATAACGTACACGCTTTCAATCGAACGGCTGCAGTCTGAGTGAGCTAATCCAAATCAATCCACCCGAAGCCGGATCGTTAAGTTAATACGACGAGATTCGCCTTGGCTGCTTCGTTGGGATATGCGCCTCCTAATGCCTCCCCTCTGAGCTCGTTGATCGTAGGTACCTGAGTGTGGATTTACTTGGAGTGGGATCACAGCGGTCCTTGTGCGACTTGATCGTCGAGGTGTTGACAACGTTCGGTGACTTTTCTTGAAGCTCAACGTTCTGTGTCTCTGACGTGCCTCTTGACTCCTGGTACTGTCCAATAGTTCTTCCAGCGGTAGCCCTCAATTTTCTGGATGGGCCGTTTGCTCCCCACAACGATTTGATCTGATTGGCGTGCCGTATGCAGGCGTGTGAGCCAACTTGAACTTCATACAATACTACGTCTCGACGGCTTCCGGATATCCATGCAAGCTATATCTCACGGTAGTCCCTGGCCAGCACTGGTCGACCAATCTCAAAGGAATGGAATCGAGCTCCATGTCTTCTATTAAACTATCTTTCCATCGGAAAATTCTTGATGGTCGCTGATGGCCTTGAAGGATACAGTAGATCATTTGGTGTTTGCAGTTCGCATCTCATCAAATGTTTAGCTGAAAATTTCCCGTCCAGAACCTGTTGATTCGAAGTAGTTGGGTAATCGAGGAGGTACGTTTCGAGGATGTCGGCCGCATATCCCTCCCCATTGGCTTTTTAAAGCGCTCTTTTGGACGTGTCCACAAATCGTTCAGCCTGACTATTTGAACGCGGACGATAAAACGATAACCGTATGTGATTAATGTCGTGTTGTTGCGGCGACACTCAGATATACATTGGAGATCGGTTAGGATTCTAAATAGAGCCTTTGAGTTGGCGTCCATATAGTAGTAGTCCAGAGTAATTCAGGTTTTTCCGGAATAACTTGCCATATTTAGAACTCCCGACCTAGAAAATCAGGATACTTTGGTTGGCCAGATTTGTATCCACTGAAATTATCCATTGGTGCCATATTGGCATCATCCACTTTGTTCAGCTGATCATCTTGTCATACAAACCACCACACTGCGTCTTTGTCGGTTTGTGATTACTAAGTCAATGACGCATTCTGTCAATTCACTGTCAACCAGCGTCTCAAACCCATCAACGTAGAGTACATTTTGTATATTCACTTTGATGCGCTGATGAACGCTAGGATCAAAGACAGTGTGTTTCTGTCAAGCAGTTACCTATCCGTGGTCTGTGTGGTCGGTTGCGCTTTTTGTATGACGAAAAAAAATCGTGCAGATAAACATACCGTCCATATTATTCAAAGGCAGACATGTATCAGGACCACTGACAAACAGTCCGCATTGTATACGGTGAGCGGTAATTAAAAACGTTCAGGTTTATTAAGAAACATGATCATCGAACGCAAAACGGATCGGGCTTTGATTAAGTACAGCCTGAATGACTTAGATAGCAATTCAAACTTACCAGTCAAAGAGGTTTTGGATGTTTGTACTGGTTAAATCAGATCCAGTTTCTATGCGATAGTATGAAGAAGTTTTTGTTCCTCTGGAACAACTTTCTCATCTCTTGTAGGTTCATAAGTGTTGTATTCCGAACATCCAAGGCAAAGGTAGCAAAGTAACACATTCAAGGAATAGACTCATCTCGAACAGCGGTCACGTACAAGCCCTGACGCTAGATGAGTGCACCGATCAACATCACTAAACCACTCATAATTGGTCTAGCAGCTGGATTGGAAACGACACGCATGTATGAGTCAAAACATGTTGGCAAACGGAAACACGAACGATCCATACAACATAGGTGCAAAGTGTAATCACCAGTACACAACAATAAGCATCAATATTTTATAGAGTAGTAATTTCTTACTCGTTATTATAGATAAAACTTCCAGTTCAGTCTTTGCAATCTGTACTCGGTCAAAGTCTTGAATTTAAACGTACGAAATTGAACACCAGCCACATTTGATCACAGCGTATCGGCTATCCCACTTCGAAAGGAAGAACTAGACTCGAGTTTTGCTCTTATTCAAACGCACCAGTACTGTATAATCCAAATTCCCGAACTTCTATTACTGATTTAAACCATGCTCAGTTAGTTCAATGAGAACAGTAAGTTCAACCTAAGTTCAACCTGATCAAGGGATTATCGATCGGATAGGACACAGTGATTCTGTTCATTCTGCTTTTGAAATGAGTGGACAAGCTGAACATCATTCCTACAAGGTTGGGGTTGAGCGTTTGGAGTTAATTATCTGGTCATGCCTATTGTGAGGTTGCTGGCGTTAAGATCAACACACTATTCTCATAAACACGAGGGTCAGAGTGCAAACTTCGATCCGGACAAGAATATGCACTACTGATGACCTCTAATAAGAGCGAAACTCGAGTCTAGTTCTTCCTTTCGAAGTGGGCTAGCTGAAAGGTTTATCTGAATGCGAAGACTGTGACTAACTATGAGTGGTGTTCAGTCTGGAATTTTCACTATTCCGAAGTTTGCTAGACTGACATGTTCAGCTTACGAGATAATCGACTAAATTTGGCGGGGTAGTTGCTATACCAGTTAGTTTTAATCATCGCCCACGATCACACAGTGAAAACGAAGTCCTTTCAATCGGTAATCCGTTTACATGTCACAGTAATTCACATTTTGTTTTGATCTTTTCAGGTCACGTCAGTCAACTTTCCAACTAGACACACTTATTTACTAGGTTGAAAATAACGTAGATGTGCATCCGGTTCGGGAATGTAAAGTTAGTAAGCAACCACACTGAAGACAGTGGAAGTTGTCGCGAGTCCACAAATGCATAAATGGTACAACAAATAAGGAAGCTGAAGAAGATAAATATTGTATCCCATCTGGGCCGTGCTTGTTTCTCTCGACTTGGATATCGACTGGCTGGCCTACTGACTAATCGGTCTAGCGCATGTGTGTGTGTATGTATGTCTAGGTCATCACCTATGGTGACGTGGCTGTGTTTAGAAGAGTGGAATCGAACGAAGTCAATTAGGTATTTCAGAGAACAGTACATGAACGTGAATTAATTAGGTGATCAGTCGATAAGCACAACTGTAGAATAGTATGACTAATGAGGGTGAATGAGACGATGGAAAAAACGTCCAACCAAATCAACGATGTGTGTAATGTTTTTAATCACAAAACAAGCAGTGTGTGAATTCAGACAGTGGATTAGGTCTCAATGATGTAACTTGACCGCCTTAGACTAAAAGTAGGGTGTAATGTCATAAAAGTTCAATGTAGCTCACCCTGTCGTGTGGTAAGTATTTGTAAGAATAGCGGAATATCATCCAAGTGAAACGATTACAAATCGTTTTGGCAATCGTAAGGCTTACATCTTAGTATTTTTAGGGAATTCGGTCTTGAGTTTCAACATGTTGGCCAATACATCTGGTTTGTAATAGCCTATCAACTTATGTTGTTTTCTGTTAGATGAAGTTGCACAATTCGGGGGAAGTCAGCAGTATATTTGAAAGTGAATATTGTACAGCCAAACAAACCAGGAAGACGGGTAGCGAAAAGCGTAGTGCATGGAACCCACGTGAGAACCGACGACCGATAAGAAGGAGCGAGAAAACAACAAAATGGAAAGTAGGCACACTTCCAGTTTCGTACGTTCGAGTACGTGATGTGCACGACGGAAAACATCCTCCTTCAAACAATTGTTTAGGTGTATGCCAAGTTTTATAAAAAAATTAGTGGAGATGATAGGCAACATGCAAACACAGTTAGTGATGAATGAACAGATTCGCCACAGAGCACCTCGCCTGGAAGACAACCGGGTAGTTATTTATGACGATGTGACAATGTTCCAGCTGGCTAAAACCGTCGACAAGAGTATGAATGGTTTAAGTTACTTCTGTTGCACAACTCTTCTTGATAGTCGATGAAATCAATATGGAAACAATCAAAGGTAAGCTGAAGTTGATAGTTTAGAAGATTGGCAGTCATAAGTAGCCTGGAGCGCTAGCGCCCAGTCATTTGGAAAACCCATTTTAATGCGATAGATAATTCTACCGGATCCAGTACAAACCATCATAAGGTCATACCCATGGTTGCACTGACCACAGGCAGTCTTCGTTCAAGTCCGTCATAGACTTCCAAGTTTCCACACGTTCCTCGCTAACCATCTACTTTGTTTAGATCTAGCATTCAGAAGCGGTACCTAAAGCATGAAATGCTCACTAATGGGAAGTGATAACCTCAACGATTAGCCTGTTTGACGATGGTCAAAAATAAGGTTTTGTTCGTCGCATTTTCTTTGATGAAAGGTCTGCTAACAGAATCCATTGCATGTATACCGTCTAACAATGTTCAAGCGAGTAAACATAGCAAAATTTACAAACGACAGACCTAAACGTAGTCTGGTTTACCTAATTTCAAATTAGGCCTATTTTGACGGTACTTAGTCGTTGATGCTGATGCTGCGGAACCTATTCTGTCAGACAAAAAAGGTCTCGGTAAGGTCGTTGCTATTCACGCAGCAGTCCTCACATGAAATACATCGTGTACTTCGATAAATGCTAGTTTTAACCTGTCGACAGATAAATGTTTGCGTTTACTATTGTGCTTCAATATGAAGGTTTCATCATACTGTTTGGTTACGCGTCGTAGTTGTTGCGATGGTCATCGAGAAGCAACAACACGTCAAAATGTTGAAACAAAATGATAAACGAGTAGACACATGGGTCGGCTGTAAATGGTCCCTCAGATGGGTCAGCTGCGATCACTGAGTGTTGGATTACGTGTTCACCGTGCTCGGCGTGGTTTGAGGGTGTTGCTTTACGTAGAGGAACCAGCTCTTTAAGTAACCGTGACGAACACCCAAAGACCAACTGAATATAAACGGTACGTAGATCAGAATTCAACTTGGTTTCAACACCCATCTTATCCAGCGGCAGAACGTCCTGTCACGAACGACAGTTGCTAACAAATGGAGAACCAACCAAGAAAACGTTCAACTAATCCGTTAGCTGCTAGGCAGTAGTGTGATACGAATCACATTACATCGCAAGTCGTTGAGAAATGATGTAAAGGCTCACTCAAAATGTGACTTACGGTCAGTGGTCAAAACAGAAAAATGATCAAATTATGGACTCAACGTTCAAAAAGCTCATACAACAGTTTTTGATTAGCAACCTGGAATCGGTTTGGTTTCTGGCCAACATGTAAATCGGTCTATGCATGTTAACATATAAGTATATTCACTGTAGAGTGGCAACAGCCTGACTAGGTCAACATGTACATGACGGAGGCGTTCGATAGGGGCCACAAAACTGCTGAATGTAGAGCGCACATGTCGCTGGATTTTAAATCGTTGATTAGATACGTTTGTCGCAACTGACGCTGGCACACTCGAAACGTTCGGTGACCACTTTGCTTTTGAGGCTAAAATACTGCATAGACAACAAGCATCGTGAGTGATGCGCGAGGGAGTATGAAATTAAACCGTGGTCTGTCCATGAAAGAACCAACGACAAGTCGTTGGCAGGTAGGTTTGAAAACGGTAGATGAATTTAAACTATCCGATTCCATCGAAGACACCAAAGACGTTACTGAAATCCAAAAGGTAGCTCCGAAACGTTTATGGAAAGAACGAATTAAGCAGGCCAATAAGTTTACGGAAATGCATCGATTTGCTGGAACAATTAGCCATATCTTATCCTTGACATCAGGGTGCGATCTCATCTTAGAAGTGGGGAAGAATGCATTCCAAAACTTTCGAAAAGATTGACTAGCAACCAACACGGCAACCTTTTTCACTTTTCCCACATCAAGAATTCTTCAACTATTTGTAGTTTTTCTTCACTCATACTGCTGTGGTGGACAGTAACCAATCGGGATACGCATTCTCTAGCATAAGCTGTTGAAATACGGCCTGATTCAATCGCTTCGTAAGACCTTAAATAAGGTGAGACATCGCGTTCACTCTGGGGTTCAAAAATCAGTGAGTCTTCATCACAATCCGTATGTCGTGATATTCCAGATAATTAAACATGTTCATTTCAGAAAATTACAATCATGCGAATAGTGTCGATGTTACGGATAATGTGGCAGAGTTAACCCACATACGATCTTCATGTGGAGATTAGTTATACAATTTGAGTGAATCCCATTCTCAGAGGTTTCTTGTTGAGAATAAAAAGTGGTACAGCCTGTTCTGAATGAACTTTAATCAGAATAAAATGAAGATCACGTGGTCGAATTCTGATTGGACCTATTGCTACCAAAATCACATTAGGTGACCCGTTCGCCTGACGTAGATTCGCTTGTCTAAGTCACGTTTGACTGCCATTGGCCAGTTCGTGATTGATAGTTAGCGGGAATGCTTCAGTTACTTTGCTGGGCCTGTGCATTTGCACTGGGGTGAATACAGTGAACGCATGCAGACATAGCGCGCAGGTGCCTGATCTGGTCGCTCGGGTTCCATATAACCGGTCGGGAAACTTGGCTGATTCGCCTGTTCGCGTTAGACTCGCATGCATTATGGATGCCAAGTGAGAAATACCAGACAGAAAAATACCAACGACTGACGTAACTGATTTGACATTGACAAGCTCAGAATTTCGTATTGGCTCGTCAGTATCAAATAATCAGTAATACGGGAAATTTCTAATTTAACGTCCACAGTATTTGGGGGCTGTATGAACAAAGTGTTATGACCGCAAAAGACGCTTGGCCTGAGAATCCGCTCATCGCGAAAACTTCCGTATAGGTCATGGCAAAAATCAAACCACAAACGCGTACACTCATTTGCACGTTAGACATGCATTCACATACATCATTGTCATTCGCCTTGGTGGAACTTCTGCCGTAGCGCGTACACACTATTCCAATAGTCTCTTCTTGTCTGTCATCTTCCTGGCTTTCGGAGCTTTCTCTTTTGTTCCCGAATGTCGCCTATGGGTGATATACTACTTGTGAGTAGTATACTGTTCACAACGAAACTGCCTGTCATACAACAAAAGAAAGTAACTATAACAAAAACGTTCAATCGTGTAATGTCAAGGACACGCGCTGCGACTTAGGACCACAGCAACCTCAGGTTCAGAAATAATGGTGGCGAGCCAATACGAAATAGTAGCATCTACCATTGTTCGTCTTCTAACTGTTTTGTTCGAATTACTGTTTTAAAGTTCAGAATTGCCGATAGTGACTTGGAACTATTTGTCGGACGAAAGCGAATCTGTCCGTTGGATTTGGGACGCATGCGTTAGTTTCTGTAAACGGCCAACCAACCAGAGCGGAAATTAGACACGAACACGCACGGTTACGACTGCTTAATGGAATATTTTACTACCCTGTTCACGATGCTCTCACTGGATTCAGATAAACACGACTAGACAACCACAACGAAACTGGAACTTGATGCGATGTGACGGTTTATGCAACTTGATGAATTGTTAAATAAAAATGGACGGTGTGACGGTCACACCGATAGGATCGTTCACACCAAGTAAGCCGACAGGTAGACACGTGATAAACCATGGTCTCCTGGTTATCCACGTTGAGGGTTGGAAGAATATTGGCATCTTTTCTGAAAAAGTACCCTTCTGGTACATTGCCACCTACCTGCTGTCCTGCGGTACTCGCTTTTGAGCCGAGGATTTGGTTGTGAACCCTAATCGTTATCCCGTCCAGGTATGCACGCCCTGACAGTAACTCAGCCTACATACAATCATGACTGTTAACAACACCAGTAAATATATTCTGCGTCGGCCGTCATGGAGCATAAACTAAGTTATCCATACCTGTTGCAGACAGCAGGATGGACAGGTGAAAACATATCAATGTTGAACCCTCCCTCACTGTCCTATCAAATTTAGTTCCGGACCCACTCACATTTCTACTAATTACTTTACATGTCTCACAACAGATATAGCTAATCATAGTAACAGTGTATCGGTAAGTCCTGTCTCTTACCACCCAGACTCAGGCCTTCAACGTCGCCTGTTTAAATTTAAAATACGAATTAACATAGTTGCCTTCAATGTTCACTGTTTAAAACAAGCGGATCAACAGGCCGCTTTTGCATGAACGTTTGACTAGCTGAATGTTGATGTCTGTTTCAGAGACTAGAATCCTGGACAGTAGTCAACATGTGGAACTAAGAGTACTTGCACTGTCTAACCGATACTGGTTGTACACTTCAGGTGACTCAACGGCTGCCACTACCGTAGGGAGCTGAATCGAAGCCTGATCATCGATCGCGAGACTTGGCTAATAGAGAAAGTCGAATATATGGAAACCGATTTTGCTTCAGGGAACACTGATAGACTGTTCAAACTTATGCATGATACTGTTCCAAAGCGACCAACCGTCAGTGTAGCTACCAGCGAAATAGATCGTTCACTCATCCATACTAAGGCCAGATGGGTAGAACGCTGGGTGGAACATGTCGTAAGCCAATTTACCTGACCTCCTGCACCTATTGTGTTGCTACCAAACACTTGCAGTGTAGTACCCCGGTTAGTGGATTTACGACCACTCACTAAAACTGAGGTTCACAGTTGTAGTTCGAATCTCAAACCTAATAGGACTGCTGGTCAAGAAAATCACGTGTCTGCACTTCTTAGTAGTTAGTGTTAATTAGTAGAGGCCATGATTAACTGATTTCAACTTGTGTGAACGACGAGGTCCATCCATTTGTGCAGAGGTCACTCGATAACATTTCCAATATTTAATAAATGAGTCCGAGTGTAGTGACCAGCGGTTGGGTGGATTCTCTAAGGATCCCCGCTACAACTGTTTTCTCGCTTATCTGTTCTGTACGCATGACTCTGTGTACGTCTCTTATAGGAGTTGTGATACGAACTCAGTACCACTTTCCTCGGTCGTGCACCTAATTGCACGCAACGAATGCCTGTCATTTTCCTAACAATTCATCTGTCATTCCATTCTTAAAGACCGCTTAACCGGGGCATTTTCGGGCGTTCTTGAACGCGCTCGAAGATTTCAAACATATTTCTGCTTGGCGCGCTCTTGAGTGCCGCCCAGTGAGCTGTAGCCCACCTCGCGCTTCTTTTTCTTTTTCTCTTGGTTCTTTCCGTTGGTCCCAGACTAGGCTAGATTCAACTACCTATCATATTTTCAAACATCGTTGGAAATATATGATCTGTTTCCGAAACCTACTGCGTTCTTTTAGTTCGATGCCTGTTGGGATTACATTCTGAGAGCTCTTCAGGAAGGGTGTATTAAATTGTTAGTGGACGAGCGTCAAGCGCATATACATTTGCCCAATACGCTGGGCTCATGCAAAAACCACAGGGGAATTAGCTTGACCACAGTCATTACTAAGGTTCTGGCATCCATTGTGCTCCGTCGACTCACTGCAGCTCAAGGGGTAAACATTAAGGAGGAACAGTTGGGGTTTTTTTCAAGGTGAGGATGCACTGATTAAATTCTCATTCTTCCCCGCAATTCTGCAACAGCGTCATGTGTATCATCGATCAGTTATTGCACTATTTCTCGGCTATAGACGTGCGTCCGATTCAATGGATTAATCTACACTTCTAAAATCATTTAAACGCAGAGATGTACCAAGCAAAGATGTGAACATATTGTCGGCGGTTTACACACATACTTCAACTCGGGTTAGGGTTTACGATGAACTGCCTGACAATTTCAGCATCAGGAGCGGCGTATGTCGAGGCTGTCCATTTTCACCAATTTTGTTCAATTTTATCATAGGCGAACTAATGGAAGGCTGTTTGTGGCACTCGCAAGATGCCATCATGGATCTCCTGTATAGCAGAAGCCTGACTGATTATGCTGACGATAAGATGTTGCTATTTCACAATCTCCATGCAGCACAGACAAAGCTACACCATATTTCTCACTCTGCTACACAAAGCAAAGCGAATCTGCAAAACTGTTGTGAGTGCGTAGATTCAATGTTGGATAATGGAGTTGCGGTGACAACGGAGCTGCATAGAATGAAGTAGAAGCGCGCATGTCTAAGACCAGGGTGGCGTTCGCTAATCTAGGACACATATGGTGCCAGAATGACATCTTATTTAGGCTTGAGGGTTGCGTACCTAAGGCGACAGTGAGGGTTGTATTACTTTACGGAAGCGAAACACGACCATCGATGTCCGCGTCCGAACAATAGCTTTGGGTGTCATCCACGAGTAAGCAACGGGTATTTGGTATTGCCTGTCTAATGGGCCACTCTTTTCAGTCGTTATTTTTTACGCCGACTTAGATGGCTAAGCGGTGTACTAAGGATGCCAGCTAGCTGTCTGCCTTACCGAGCACTCACTGCCGATGGTGTTACGGACTGGCGTAACGTGTGAGCTAGTGTAGAGAAATGCAGTCTTTCATCAAGGAGTTGGCAACTGCAGGTCAGGTTCGTCTCCCTGGTTGGCGGCCTAGCGACTCACAAAGTCTAGGGTTGGAGACGTTAGGTGAGATAGCGATTAATCGATCTCAGTGGCCTGAATTTTGTCGTTATTTGTTTGAATTGTTTGTGAAGTGAGGGCACTTAGTGACGCGGAGCAGTGGAATCTGTAAGTAAGAGGTTTAATTAATGACGCCTTACTTTCACTTACAACTCGAGTGTTTTTTGCAAGGTGTAGGCACCTCGATGCTTAATGTTCAAATATAGACCTAGCTATGTTTAGTAGTTAAGTCCCTTCTCCTCCCCTTCTGTTTTCTTCTCTCCTCCTGTAAAGGTTTTGGTTTTTTTCATGGTTGTGTGGCAGTTAAGCATAAGTGCAAACCACTGACGTATTGCAGTCTATGATGTCGATGATGATGATGAAACGCGATTAGATCATAACCAGATGAAGCTACCAGGTTCTTGTGTTTGTCATTGGTGCAACTAGTTCTGGGTGTGTACATGAAATGCAGTTCGTCGCAGTCCAACGATCAGATGTTGCGTGCTCCACTTGAAATTCCGAGGTGAAAACAGATGTTGGGGTTTGGCAATCCGATGACTAATGTGCATTCCGATGTTTGTGAACCGGCTTGATTTTCGCCTGCTCAGTCATAATACTCTAAGCTACATCCATTTACGTTTTGGAATGTTGTGTCCTGAGGTTCCATTCTTTAATAAACACATTAGCATAAAACCAATGAAACAGTAGCAAACTGTGGGTGAACTTATAGAGCTCTTTGACCAACCAATTTGCACATTTAACTAATTCATGGCTAGACTACGGTATATCCTCATCACGAACGGCTACGTTGCTTTTTCCTACTGTAGTGGAAACTGTTGTAAACCCTCCTAAACGGTACACTGGTTCGAACTCGGTATAGTGGTACGCTCGATAAAATCGGATTCTCGTCCCGGTAATAATTCACACGAAATTCTCGGTCCCGAATAGTACCGCGACTGTTCCCGTAATCGCTCCCAAGGCAAGCCAAAA
>JTDE01003458.1:0-11947 GCA_014338405.1 Paragonimus skrjabini miyazakii
AACAGACGAGAAATGGCGGGCTCCAGGTTACCGTTCCGTTTTCGTCCCGGAAAAGGTGATAGACGGCCACATCGGATCAACCGTCTAATGTCCAGGAGTAATCGAACTGTGCGCATGTTTGCGCGGCGGCCATGTTCAACCGTTGTGGTGTTTGGCTTGCTCCCGAGCAACCAGAATGAGTGGAGTTAACGACGAGAGCGGCTTGGCACATTTGACGATAAACGGATGCTGGAAATAGATTGTGGAATGGTTCATTCGCATTCATTTACTAGCCTATATATGAGCTAGTCTGTTTGTTCATTCGGGTGATCATTGCTTCTCTGGAGTTTACGTTGTGAATGAGGTGTATAATAACAGGCTGATTGGTTTATTTCTAATCTAACAGTTGTAAAAAAAGACACCAAACGTGACAGAGGCGGTGCAGAATAAGACACCAAAATGGAAACTCAAATCCACTCAAGAACAGGACCCGAGGACGAGTGGTGCTGACAAGAGTCAAGTGTTGTACGTATAAATTTAGTGGAATGAAACAAGTCGGTGAAAGCCAGATGTATGTAGGGACACTGGCATGTGAGGAGGTGTTTTCGTGAACGAGTGGTACGTATCGTTCGAGAAAAATGTTTCCAATGAACGCGTGCTGCAGCAAGTCGAACGTTTCAAGGAAACTATATCACCATCCACGTGCGTATTCAGGTTCATGAGCTGCATTACGTTCAACATTAGCCCCATTGCTACCAAAACGAACAAACGAATACACATGTGCACTAAGACGAAGTAAGACACGTTCTCTAGGACTTTCGTGATGATTCACCGTTGAAACAGATGGACACAGTCCATATGAAAAATCGAGAATAGAACTGAATCAAAAACGGTTCCACTTCTGACAATTGAGAATGAACAGAACGAGCACTCAAATCGATTTGAATGCTTGAATATAAGTAATAGTCCATAAAAGCTGAATAATTGAAAGGCTAATAAGCCTTTCAGTTATGATCATTCTTTTTGTGAAGTAGCTAGTACAGCGAGCTCTAATGAATAAATGTGACTCAACCGAGACAGGAATCCACTAAATCAAACTCATGGATGAAATTACTACAGTCAGCATGGTAACAGTGCTGGAGAACTGTTACGTGTATTATGGGACTTGACGAGGGAGAGGCGACACAGATAGAGAGATGAACTATCTAGCGAATTAGAATCACACAAAAATGACGGAATCGACTTGCAGACAGAAAGTGATTCTCCAATGTGAATAAGGTAGATTGCGCGCAGGAATAACTACGATACAAACCCAGTGGACAAAATCTAACGGACGACTGTTTGAAGGCGAAAACACCGGGTATCTTTTTTGATCATAGAGATTTCAGGAGTTTATTAGGATAAAAAAGCATGCTATTTCAATTTGGTTGGCTTACGCAGGCTCCGCGGTTTTTATGCGACTGATAAATTGGAAAGAAGGAAACTGCCCGACATGAAGCACGTATGCATGTTGCTCACGTTCATGAAGGCTATCGAGAATACTAGCCGAACCCGAAAGCACACGGAAGATACATCCAAAGTATACAGCTGGGACAGTTCATGGTCTGTCATCTTCCAGTAGTACAACTAACCGATGCCTAACCAATCATGGAACACTGACGAACAAACATCAAGTGTTCCCTAGTCCAGCTTTGTGTCCATCAGTTTGAAGTGTTCAAGTTCATTCGTGGAAGAGTTGAATTTCGCTTGCAATACACGTCATATCTTTGAAAGACTAACCTGATGCGTACAAACGACCAGCATCACGAATCTTTGGTAATTACGTGATACACTTCACAATTAGTCTGCGCTTTTAAAGTATATCTTGGCTTAGTACAAAACGCTAACGTCGTTCGAATCTGTCCGAAGTCCCGGCCACTGTGACAATCACGCATGCTTACAGTGTATTGACGTGTGTTCATCTTATGCCCTGAGTTAAAGTTCTAAGTAAGTGCAGCCTATTGTGGAATTGTACTGTATACCGATAATGACTAAAATGCACACAAAATGGAAGGATCAGACAGTTACATTTGTAGTTCATTGGTGTCAATAACCAAGATGCTTCCCTGCAGAAAGTGAACGTCATAAACTAGACATACTTGTCGCATATATTGCGGTTTAGTGAGAATGATGTTTTTGAATCTCAAGCACAAAATGTAAGCAACCACTGACATCATTTTGTTCTGTGGAGGACATTACGTTAACGGTTGTGTATATAACAATACAGTAAGACCAACAGAGCGAACAAGGGCAGTTACGGAACACAATCAAGTTACCTGTAGTAGGTCATGCGCAGAGGCGCGTTGTTCTACTTTGACTTCAAGACAGCGATCTAAGAAATCCTGAAATTCTGCACTGAGTTTGTCGCGTTCCTTGATTTCTGGTTTGCCGTTAGTTCCGATTAGATACAGTGCCTGTGTGACATGAGCAATGGAGACAGTTAAAACATAAATGAGAACAGAAACGGAGAAAATAAGTTGAAGAGGGATGAAAAGACGAGTGCAGAGTTTGGAATGTGACAACCAGTGGATATGAACTGTAACAATTTACTGGGTGATTATTAAATGACATGTCAGGTACTATCACGTATGACGCTGAATAGCAGCGAAAGGAGGTAAGCCAGCACAAAAATCTGAAGATTTGAACGCAGTGATTGAAATTGAAAGTACCGGTTAGGGCGTAGAAAAGGTACAGTCTGCCAAACCGTACTTACATACGAATACTCAACATGAATCACGTTTGAGGATGTAATGTTGATCTCGAGGTTTAGTGGCATTGTCGTGGCACGTATTCATTAATTTGATTGAATTTGCAAAAAGCCACGAAGTTATTTTTAGTCACAAGGATACTCCCACATACGCACTACCACTGAGCTACTTATGTTTTGCGCACACAAATAGTAATGCGATGAAGAAGCTGTTATATGTGTAGTTTCTCAGCACATATCGCTTGTCCAGTGTGGCATGGTACGGTGTATTGGCATGAATGTTGCATTTTACTCGCGTGAGTATCTCTTATTAGCCCAATCTATCGAGCATCAAGATCATTCGGCTCATATCGTTTGATCTATCGATGCCACTAGTAACATGTAACCCATCCTTATTTTGAGATATATATTGTTCATGTAGCGTTCAGTTTATCTTCTGATTTAAACAGTATCTTGGACGTAGATTCGGCGAATAAACTACAGCAAATTGGTGTACATAGAACGCACTACTAGTGAGTAGTGAAAATTGTAACACAAATGTAATGTGTTAAATGATGTGAGTTGTGAACGAAACACGGGTACGAATGTGCGCAGTGAACCCTGAGATTCTAGCTAGTAACGTTACTGCCGACAATAAGAAACACCTTTCAGAAAATAGAGGGCAACTGAAGGTAGGAATATAGTTTTAGAGAAAAATGACGAGACAAATACGAGCACACAACTGTCCGTCTTTATAGATAGGTCGGTTGAATTTACATTTTGACTGAAAAAACAAACAGTAAATTTTACTCAATGTTTGAACACAATGCAAATAGCGGCAGCTAAAACGTCACCCTAGAGCACCATGTTATAATTCGAACACTGGTCTAAACTGAAAATTACAAACTTCTTATGTATGCTAACAACATATGGCGTGGTTCGTACTATAGTTGAGGAATGCGAGTTTCGATGATGCGTTGAGAACATCGTGCAGGTGAAGTAAACGTATCACATTCACGGAAACTGCTGAGTCGACCGGTTAACAACAAGAGATCAAACACAATGTTTGTTCACGATCCGTTAGATACTGCAGGCATCTTCAACGTCATCGAGACCGGAAGTTACCAGATTTAGCGCATGCTATTCCCGTTATCGCCATTTTTAACAGTCACAAACTGAAAACAAAGGCTCGCTGAAAAACAAGCCATGCTAAACATGGGTTTATTTTTTCAAAGAAAACCCAACTCAATCTAGTAACAATGGAGTTTAGAAAAGGCTGAACTAAAAGCCAATACATGAACAAAACTCACCCGAACTGGGTTTTCATTTAGATAAGGTGGTTCGCCATCGATCATTTCAATTGCCATGATTCCAAGAGACCAAATGTCCACTTTGGGTCCATACTGCTTTCTAGTAACCACTTCAGGTGCCATCCAGTAAGGAGTGCCAACCATAGTGGACCGTTTGTTCTGTTCAGAACTAAGTTGTGCACAGAAACCAAAATCCGTCAATTTGACCGAGCCGTCCAGGCCTAGCAAAATGTTGTCCGATTTAATATCTCGATGAATTACTTGGTTTTTGTGTAGAAAGTCCAATGCTTGGAGGCACTGAAGTCGAGAATAGATGAGGTCCGAGGAAGTGTTGGATGATGGAACGATGGGTTTTATTAAAAGCATGTCACTGTGCAATATTACGAATGATTACCGAAATAAAAAGGTTTCACGGTTGGTGTGAACATTGAACTACCTAACTAACCGCTTCACAGTCACGAAATGAACTTCTCTGGCTTTGATACGCTTGTACTGACATGAACAAATAAATTCTGAAAATCAAATCCGAATTAAACGGTCTACTGTAACAATTTCACCTAAGTTTTCAAAATGGGGCGTAACCGCTCTTAATCGAGAGAAATGAATTTAAATGATACGCGAAAACTGGCGATTGTAACGCGGTTCCAATTACAGTGTCACAACAGGGTTTAGTGAACACGTATAGGCGATGAAACAACCATTTAAGAAACGGAAAATCAGCGTGTATACAAAAAACGGTTTGCATTGCATGAGAAAGCACACAATTCTCGTCTTAGAACGAATTAATAGGCGACTGGAAGTAACAGTGCTTCAGCTCCGCAATAACGGCGTCAACTACTGTAAAAAAAAAACTGGGAAGCGGAACCAAATCAACGTCAAGTGTTTTGACCTGAATCTGGACAGTCCGTGCGAATTAATTCCACCTGTGATATCGAATGTCTGACGATAGCAATGACCGAGAAATACGGGTTGAAAAGGGGCATTCTAACATGTACACGTGCACATGCGGATTACGAAAACCTGAGTATATATACCAGTCGAATGAAAATGATTGAACGAAAGATAGAATGAATCGGAATTCCAAAGTACGATCTCGGGAATTGGTAAACGCTTGTCATTAGTAACAAATATAATCCGTATGAAGGTCGAACGTGGTATAACAGCATTTTCAAAATATGTCACATGGTAACAAAATTAGTCAGGTAGTCTGGAAATGACATGTTAAACGTGCAAAAGAACTGAACGGTTGGATTAAGGAAACTGAATCTGATACTGGATAACCGAGTGGTACAGAATGAGGCAGAAACAGGTTTGACGATAAAGTTACTAGAAAAGTGTTTGAGTAGGGGTAGTGAAAACGATCTGTTGATTGAAAACGTAAGTTAAACGCAATCAGCTTCGAAATAGGGATCTGCGGGGAGTACTATAGTGATCGGTCAAACTGGTTTCTAATGAGCATTTAACCTGTCTTTACCGAAGGTCATAGAATTCAAAAACAAACCATACACTTGACTGACGTTTCGTATGCGTGTCAAATTCCAATACCCACAAAATCGAAGCATGGTCTCTCGCTTGTTATATACATGAAAATATTGGTGTTATGTGCCAACAGTCCATCCCAGGTGGTCACCTACCAGTCATTACGAGCACAAGGCCCTTAAACTGAAATGTTTTCGCCTTGAATTGCACAATGTTGAGCTAGTATTTCACCATCCTGTCCATTCGCTTTTGAATTCAGGCCCAACCAGGCAAACTACTTGTGTTACGAGTTTGGGGAATTCTAATTCACTCAATATGTGCTTTGGACCCTATAACCGCGACGCGCTCTTTCAAAACTGGTAAAAACCTGTTTTCATTCAACCTGATCACCTGTAGTTAACTGAAAGTTTTGTTTACCTTGATAATCACAGATAATGACAATGTTGGAGAAGAGATTCTTGTGAGCATGGAGATCTGATCAAAAGTGGCTAACCTGCAGCGCTACGTTACATCCATGAAGGTTGTTAAACGATTTCCTTAATAAGTTATACCAATACCAAGAAAGAAATGAAACAGAAGCCCATATCTCAAAGAATGAGACGGTATTAGCCAATAGAGAACGTTTACGACGACAAAAAGGCACCTCTTTGGAGCTTTAGGGTTGGGTACATAGTGTGATTGACGACCATGACGCAATTACTCCAATACTCGATGGAACATCTCGACATGGTGGTAGAATATGTCTGAAACCCATAGCGAGTGGATTGCGGACAACACGGGCGACCGGACGAGCTATCACTCAATGAAATCGGACAAAACCGGCGAAAAATGGCAAGCGAAAAAACCCATGACAAAAAGCGTCAGTCACACGGAAAAAAAGTCAGAAATGTACGCGACGTCTAACTGGAAACCGCCGCCGCACTGTGGAATACGATTCTGGTTCATAAACGCGAGTGCGTGCGTGGCGTGAGAACGTGCAAGTTGAACTATTGACAAACTGTGATTTATTGAACGACTTTTTGCTACAACAGAGTGACTATGAGAGCGGTGTTGCGTTGCGGCCGCGAAACCTGGCCATTCAGAATGGATGACGTGAATTGTCTTCAAATATTTCACTACTGATGTCTGCGCTCCATGGTTCGCAAGTGAATGTCGAGCGAGTTTATTCGCCCAGTCTTAAAGTGGTAGGCCATATAAAAAGGATTCCAGATAATCGTCTGTCATACCGACCACTTTTCGCAGATGCCAAGGCCGACTGATGTAGGAAGCGTGGTGGACACACGATGACTCAGCACGGAGAAGTGATGTCAGTCACCAAAGAGTTGGCCACTGCATGTCGGAGTTGTCTCCACAGGTAGATTCCTCACGGTTAACATAGTCGATGGCTAAAAATATTGGCGGAGATGGCAGCCAATCGGGCTGAGGTGTAAATGTAACGCTTGTGATTTAGCCTTGAGGCTAATTGAAGAACCAACAGGTTCGGTTTGTGTAGAAATAGAGGTGAATAAGGAATATCGGAAAAATTGTAGGACGGAATATATGCAAATAAATGTTTGTAAAAGGATCTATTGTGGACGATGTAGAAATACACTTCAAGAGATTCGAATAGATACAGAGGGTGGGTTCTGTCCAGTAAACGGTTCGCTGATAACTGCTCAACTAGTTTAAATTGTTTACGAGGGATATCACTGAAACAGAATAGATGTGTTTAGAGGTCTGGTAAAAAGTGCAAAGTCCTGTGACAACAAAACAAGGAAAATAATAAATGAACAATACATTCAGTGGAGGAGGAGCACATAAGCCTTAATAAAACGATTAACCAAGTGATAGGGAGTAGGAGAGAGAAGTTAAGCTTTGAACATAAAAAAAGCCCCCGGACTGGTGAAATGATCAATAACATGAAGTGACTACGTTGTATTGTTATTCAGATTAATCACTAGATATTTAACAGAAAGCAATCGAAGTAAAAGTTCATGCATTAGAAGGTTTCTCATATAGATTCTCCTTAATGCGCGAAAACAAAATGTCAACAGATTTGGATGTGTTAAGAGACAAACTGCGAGACTCGTATCAAATTGCTAGGTCAGATAAGCTGTCCGACAGGGTGGGAAAGGAAATTCTAGTCGGGTGTTTGATATCCAACACCAAATCACCTGAATATTTGATTATAAAAGTGTGTTAGTCTACGGGCATGGATGAAATATAAAGTGAAAACAAGAAAGGGCACAGGAATGCGCTCTGTAGAACACCGGAACTAATGATGAGTGGTAAGGAAGTTTGACCACCAGATTTGACTTACATTTTTAAAGCAATCGTGTAAAAGCTCGACGACTGAAATTCGAACTCCAGATCCTTTGAGAACTTGAAGTAATGTCTCACTATATAGGTTTCCAGTAGCATCGCTGTAGTCTAAGAAACACATGCGGACGGCTCATGATTTTTCATCAGACGACGACAGAATAGAATGAGCTAGAAAAGCGAGATCATCCAAGATTGAGCATTGGCGACGTCAGGAGAACTGACTAGAATCGGTGACGTTCACCTGAGCTGCCATTCCAGCAGGAATGAGTTTTTCGAAAATTTCCAGCGATGCATATATGCATGAGATAGTTGAAGGTTTGGGTTTAGACAGTTGTTTTTAATATTTAGACCTCGTTTTTCGTTCCGCATTTAGCGTTTTTTATTCCATAATTATATGACAGCTAGGAATCAGGGTGAGCTACTAGTGTATTGCTGACTACAATGATGTTGCTGATCAGAGGTACAAAAAGATATGGCCCAATACCAGAATAGGCGATGGAAATAACGTTTTGTTTGTTATCGTGAGTTTTTATTCGCTCCCTTTAAAAGTACGTTTTCCGAGAAAACGTTAACATTATGGAAGTATTCTAAAACTGCTCGCACTGCAAAGTGGGTAGAATAAGTCTTCTATTCTGCCTGTCGTTGTCACAACAGATTTTGTTCTACGCTTTCTTCTATTCATTTTTATTGTGTGCATGACTCACGATATTCAGATGACAGTCTATCCTTAGACTGGTGAACAATAATGTTATCTACTCAGTCATATGTTCCGGGAGCACTGTACACAGTAAAAGAAATATGAGAATTGTTGACACTTAGTTGGTTACGGTGGGGGGGGCACTGTTTATCACAGTTTGCTTTTTGGGCCGGCTACAACCTGAAGTATAATTTTTACGACAAGATAGTGTCTATCGCATAATCAATGCCTGTTGAATAACCAGACTTTGGCTTCCCTCGTCGAAGTAATCCGATATACGACTAAACCGACCAAACAGTGAACGGCTCCGACCTTCAACATACAGTGTTCGCAGTAAACACGCAAAATACAAGGCTTTCGTGCGGAAATTTCAGTTGGATCTGCTAGTCACAGTTTGAAGATGACGAAAGATTCCAAACAATTTACACACCTGAATCAATAAGAGCTCAAGAGACACTGAAGTATAGCTGAAACCTACTGAATCCAGTCCACCACAATACTAAAATCAGAAAAGTGTAAGCTGCTGTGTGTGCAGCAAAAAACCAGTCGAAACTGAACTGGAAGTCTGAGATGCCCAAAAAGAGCTGCTATGGAGCAAGCTAAAAGATAAGCTGCCAATTATCAACAACCACTCACCTCTCGACAAACAGCCGAGATTTGACCCTCTTCCATGTATGTCTCCGTGACAACCTCGGTCAAGGAGCCACCATCCAGATATTCCATCACAACCCACAGTTCATCACCAACTAAATAACTGTCCAGATAGTTGACCACATTCGGATGTTTTTTGGCCTTCATCACGTAGATCTCATTCACAATCAATTCCTTCTTGGGTTGATGCTTGAGGTTCATCTGTTTGATGGCTACGCGTCGTCCGGTAGCGATTTCCACACCCCCGTAAACCACACCAGATGCACTAAAACCAGGGAGTTAAAAATGAAGTTTTTTGGAAATGAACGCTAGCAATTAAAGAACAACCCAAAAAACGAGGAGAAAACAGTTAATCGCATAGAAAAGAGGCAAACCCAGTGATTACTGTGCTTGATCGTATGTCCAGCGAAAGAGTAAAACGTAAAACTTTGAGTTGATTATGTAAAATTGAGTTAACGTCTACAACGAAAATAGAATCGACTGAGACGAGAAAGCAGTCGCTACAACGAAAATGATTATGAAGGTCAGCGGTTGAGGAGCGATCCAACTATTTGACAAAAAATGCACACATTACTAAGAATCGTCGTGTTTTGTCATAAACATAATTCCTGAACCAAGATCATGCGAGCAGATACGGTGTTTTGAAAATTCTGTTGTCGGATAGCCACCAGCTTCGTGCCTTGAATAATTTCTACGGACTGAGTGTATTTCCAACTCGAATCACATGACTGACTTGTGGAAGTTGCTCAAGGCCACATTAGTGGATCAGTCATGTGCTCCGAGCAACAGAGTGCGGCATGGTACGACCATTTGAGAGCCCGTAATAGAAAGCAAGAGGAAGCTGAATTGGTGGGCAATCAAGATAGGAACAATATGAAAATTGGCATTTCCGATTTATCAACAGCGCCAAGATGATCAACAAGCCGAGTACAACAGACATTACAAAATGAAAAATCTCGCAAGAAAAATGGTTATGATGAAAGGTTAATAGGAACAATTGGTTGTCGCTGGACACAAGATTTCTGACCAACCAAGTTTTGTTCACATAACGTCACACAGAATCAATGAGTATGGTTTTCCCACCAGACAATCTGATTGTGTTTCTTGATCAAATGAACCTCACCAAAGCCTCCGTTTCTAACGAACAATGAAGAGATTTCCAATGGAACAAAGCTACAGGAACTGATGAAACAATGTTTTTATTACTGAAGAATGACTGCAAACGAGATGATAAGGATGGTAGATAAAAGCCACTAACAAATAACTATATGACAGGCACAGCTGAAAACAACGGTGACTTAGCACTCTTATCATCACCACGGCCTCCAAACACCTATCCTATTAACCAGAGATGGAACAACACTTCAGGTGACCATCCAGTTCAGTATCAGAAGAAAGAATGAAATAGTCTTTCACGAGGCCTAGTCAAAGGGTCGATATTGGACGTGTCATGAGGATGTCATCAGTAGGCGGAACAACAAGATACAGACTGTGTGGATGTCAACTGACCTTTTGAAACAAATCGGACTGACTCAACAGAACGCATTTTGTGCAGCAAAGGCGACCACTTTATTATGACGTGATTTTGTGCACGAGTAACTATTTCGATCATAAGGTTTTCGAAATTTGTCGTTGAATAGTATAGCCACTCATCTACAGTGGTTATTTAATAGAAAAATGAAAATAGTAAATAAGATATTCCTGATTTGGAAAGGCAGCCATTTACCTGGTTTTGCATAAATCCACATTTAGCAAAGCAACGTAAAAAGCGGATTAAGTTGGATAAACCATGTTTGGCATCCTTGATTAACCATTTCGGCGACAATTCGACTGAGTAACATCCATGACTCTTTCGAAAATACCGACAAAGTTGGTCGGCTGTGTTTTAATGATACGCATCATTGGAGATAAACAACAGAGGCTTAGTGTACAATGTAACTCACTCGAAAGAGATTCTACCATATAACAAACCTGATATTAGGATTTGCTTTGTAAGTCATTTCTTTCAGTGATAAAATTTCTTTACCTCCTAGTTTTACTGTATTCAACTTTGGCAGTATCAAGGTAGTGTGATAAAAAAAGTCCATAAACCTGATTTGCCGTTCAAAAACAGGACAATCTGCCGATTCACGTTTCCTCTGAATAAGAAAAATGGCATGTTTTCGAGCCCCTCCTGAGAAACCAATCAGCTCGTAGTCACAAACTCTCGATCCGCCTAACCCACGTGTTCGGAGATGATGGATTCAAAAAGGAGGCTCTGTGGTTTACTCATTAGACCCATCGGTGCTCTGGAATGGTGGCTGAAAACAGTCCATATGTAGGTCTGTAGTCAGACTGTGAAACGCATTCATATGACACATCGAGCCCATCATGGTTGTTTGTGAATGATAATAACGCATCGGATATACCACAACGGATGCACTGTAATCAATCTGCACACTGGCATACTGAGGCATAAAAGAGGGGTGACATAATGCTGAACGAAGAGTGTCAAAACACTATAGTTGTGATTTAGGAAGTGGCTGACGACAGATGAGTTAGCAAACAATGTCAGCACCCGCTCTCTGCAATAGTTCAGTATGAAATGGGACATTGCTTGAACGACAGTATGCAACTGAAATTAATCAACAAAGTTAACCAACTGTGGAAAACTGAAGCATTGCAAAAATACTGGCAGTAGTGTTACACTACTCATATAGCCCACCGAAAACAAACAGAGGACGAAGCAATTATAATCGTGTCTACCAAACGTGGTTCGTAAATTAGGGAAAACGGCTATGGCTAGTGTAGCTGCCGCATATACAC
>JTDE01003458.1:12047-31453 GCA_014338405.1 Paragonimus skrjabini miyazakii
GAGATCAGAAAATAGATAAACGGACTTCGGCCTTGTCAACGTTATCCCCCGACAAGGGGATAGAACGAACACGACTCACGTGATCTAGCCGCATGTCCGTGATTTTGGTCGACAACTGATAAACACGCACGGACGTACAAATGGACTATTGTTATATCTGTAATACGCCAAGCCCACTTACGACACATGCAAACGGCTAAGGCAGTCATGGTGGCAGGTCGCGTGAAAACTATGAACAGACCCAACGTGTAACTTAAAAGTTAGTCAAGTGTAGCTACACCAAGGTTACACACAGATACAACTGAAGATAGTGTGTTAAAAGTGCATCGTCAATTGCTTCCACAAAATCTCAAATGACGTTCTACTTTAAAAAATGACGAACAGCAGTGCTTTATAATACTCGTTCAATAAAAACTGTTACGAGACAAGAAGGCTTGTTGTATTAAGTACATCCTTTCAGAAAACAAACTCCTATAGAGAGAAAATAGGGAGACAATAGTAGTCATTGAATGTGACAGAATGAGTCCCATAGGAATAACCTAACTTATGTAAATATTGACCGCAGATTGTTAAAGTGTATAGAACCATTATACAACAATCTCTGTGCATCGTTCGTTAAAGCCAGAACATTATCTGTGTCGCTAAGTCCAAGTTTACCAAATTGGTTCTGAAATTTATGGCAATGATCTTATATTGAGAAATTTTGCGAATGTGATTGTAGCGTTAACAGTTGGACGACTAGCGTGCATTGCGATTAAACAAATGTAAACATTTTTCCTTCGGCAATAGGATAAAGATGATGCGAATGAACGAAAGTGGTGAGGCATATTTCCTTAGTGGCCAGTCTTGTGCAGTATGTGGTTTGGTGGATAGAACAGAACAAATAATAAAGTGAACGGTAGTGGCAACAACAGAAACGTGCTGAGTGAGAACTGTCCAACAATAACACACTGCTCTTTGAGACAGTTTATAGTAGTCCGGGAAACTAACAGAAAACCTGAGGTGACGTCAGTATCAACGATGGGTGTACGTATATATTCAAGGTTTTCATAATGTACAGATGTTTAACTCATCCATCAGAATCCACAATCAAAATGTTAGGCTTAGAGTGAAAACCATCACCAAAAAAAAGCAAATTTGAGTTTATTGAAATATGCTTTTGATATCAATATCGATATTTTCCACAGCCAGTAGAGACAAAATGTGACCACCCGATCAACAATATTGACCAAGCTGTATGGTACACAGATCAGATGATGATAATCGTATGGTTTGAAATTCGTGCCATTAGTCAAAACTGCACATGTGACATAAATTTGGGATATGTCGAGTATATTCACAGGGTCTACTTTTTATTTCTTGTTAGAGTATGCAGTAGTAACCTGGTTTAGAAAAAGCAAACATCGATCAGCCAAGTAAAAACAGATTCACAGCCTGAGCTTCTGTAAACACTCGACATTACACCAAGTTCTACCACAAGATCATGATAAACAGACTGTGTTAACAATCAACGCAGGAATATGGTCCACACCCCAATAAATCCATAAAATAGTTGAAAATTTCCAAATGGGTCAACGGAGAAATATAGTGGCGGCTGGGATACTGAAAGCAAGCATATCACTGTTGAATTATAAACGGGGCTACATATACACCTGTATCACTGACGTACACAAGGCGCAATGTGAACAAACCTATATAACTTCATGAGAAGCAGACAAGTGTTCGATATACGATGCTCTGAAAGTCAGCGGTCTGGAATAAGTTCGTATCGATAAGAACAGTGAGCAGAAATAGAGAAAACACCCAAAAAAAGCCAACGAAATACATAAATGAGTGTTAAAAACCAGCCTTCTTAAAATGACCATTTCGTGGCATAACACTTAATAAGGAACAGGCAAATATAATCTGAAGAATGATAGTACAAGGCAACTCCTTTAATTTTGACAAACCGCTTGAATATACGGTCTCTTTTTAACAATCATCACTACAACGGTATCTCACAGTTCCGCTGCAGTGTTTCATGTTCGATCCCCAGGGTATCCACTGGATGGAAATACACAGTGAAAATCCTAATTCGAACAACAGTTAATTTTTAAAGTGATCGTAATAGGATTGGATACACATCAGAGGTTCACATGCATTCAACACTTTAGTCCACTGCCAAATAACGACAAAGTTCATTTAAAAATTCACAGATATTAAACTTATTCAAAAGATGTTTAAAATCGCATTCATTAAGACGGGAGAAAATTTTGTGCACAGACAACACCTGTTCTACAAATGCACCATTAGCATTACAGTAGAGTTTTTAATAAACCACACGTCAAATAAGACAAACAAACAAGGTCAAATATCATCAACAGATAAAAGATAACTGGAATAAGTTTAACTGGAAGTTGCACTGGATTAACAGTCTATCTGTCCAAGTTTTCTTGGATGAGAGCTCCATGCTGAAACACAGCAGATAGTACATTCTGAGGTAGTGCATTCAATGGTTAGGTGTTTCTCGAGTTTTTCACCTCCCAACCCTTTTGTAGTGGCTGTACGCCATGGAGCTTTTCAATCTCCTTGTCAATTTCTGTTACTTAAGTAAATTCTTTTGTGACCATTCTTTTTCATGTGATCTATTCTTTATTATTCCAGTCCTCGTAGCACCTGTTTTTGGCACTGAACGCGGAAGTAAACATTTGTTGATGAGAATTACAGTTATATCATTAACAGTACCATACGCTGTCTGGTAGGTAAAACGTAAGACAATCAGTTTTGTTTCTTTGGGTTTTCGATGACACTCACAATGCTGAGGCTGAAGCCAGATCCATGAGACGGAAATAGTATTCGTCGGATCGCCTTCGCCGTTAAGTAAATTAGCATCTTTCAGCCTTGTACTAGAGAGATAATTGATCGATTCCATTTTATTCTCGCCACAATAAACTTTTGAAGATGGTCATTGAATCTGACAAACGGCATGTTTGGAACACAACAACCTCTCCTTCTTGTTATACATTTACAAATTTCACAAAAAAGTACCTGGAAAACCACAAATCTTTATTTCCAAACCGTAAAAACTGTGTGTGATGAACGGAGTGGTGCACAGTTTCTTGATATGATTGAACAAATTACTAACTACACAACTCTTTTAAGCTGACAGGTCTGTCATGTGTGCAGTCGTCTAAATTAACCATCCTTGACCCACCCGGATTAACATACAATTTATTAATAACTATAGGTCAACAATTCACCACTGGGCTGGAACAGTTGTTGAGATGTAAAGGTCATGAAAATCTAGGGAACGGATTTCAAAGCCGTTAAAGGTAGACAGAAAGATAGTAAACATTTCTGAATGGTTCTCAGTAAAATGAAAAGCAAGACTGGACTCCAATCAGAAGCTGTTGTGGTACAAAACAGAAGTGTGCTTATAATGAATGCCCAAATTTGTTGAACAACATATTCACCTATGTGCGTCGGTCAATAGCTTGTTTGATTTATTTAGATGGTGTGCTATTTTTGCCTAATGGTGCTGCTCGATACGTTGGCCACTTTGCGTGTAGGAATTAGTTGTCCGGAGGGGCTGGTCGCAATGCTTGATCGAACCTATCGATGCATATCGTCATCTGACCGCTAAATCGTATGAATGGTGGAGGGGACATCTGGGTTTTCTAAATGGCTTGAGGTCTGCGTCTGTTCGAATCAATAATCCGTTTCGACTACCATCACACATGTAGGTAGACGACTTCGAAACAAACAGATGTAACACTAATATTTAGATGTGGATGCCGGGAAAAAGAGCTACCAAACAGGACTGATCGCTCCGTAGGAATACAGTAGCGGGCCCGTCAGTCTCTACGTCGACGTTGAACAAACTATATCAGTTTCCAGTCTTCGTACATGTACCACAGACACCTTCGAACTACAAGGGCATCAGATCCAGAAAGTCCCACGGGATCCACTTTTAACTTGAGCTCATAGGAAGACAAAACAAGATTATGCTATGAAACGCTGTATACGGCATAAACCCACACTACGAACGCTTTGGGTGGATGAAACAATAGTGTGAAATAGATATCTCACCGATGTATTACAATGCCATCCAATCCCGCCAGTTGTTCAGTATGAATGACACGAACAGTGGGTTACTACGCAAGACTTTACAGCGTGATTGAACAGTTCTTTGCAAAATATCGAATTTCATGTTTCGCATGTTCAGATATTTGAAAAAAACCTCCCGGAAACCTTTAAAAATAGCTTGGTCCCGAGGAAACCAAGCGATGGACGGCATCAGATCTTCATAGTGTGAGAAAAGTTAAAATGACGTGGAATTGTTTTGATAACGTACACAAATGAGGTGATGGAAAGTATGACAGGAATATGAGGTGAATGAAGCTACTTGAGATTAATCTGTATTTTTAATAATGCCCATAAATGTTCTCATTATTTATTTATTCGATTCTTGGATCGTTGAAAGCGCATCACCCGCGTCAAACATAATTCAGTGCTGGGAGCATAAACACTATCAAAGTGTCCTGTCAAAGATGGAAACGCGGGCTATGAAAGTATTGTTCATTCCATTAAGTAAAGTAGTGACAAGTCGCCAATCAAAATTAAAAAAAGCCGACTGAAATGGACAACTTGGGGATGACACACGTCCGAAAAAAGAAGGAGATGAGACCAAAACTCGCACTATTATGATATTCCTGGCATTCTGGAAAGACAAATCACAGCCATCCATATTCCCATGTCTACATTCCACGAGCCACATTGTGAAAATCACTGACTCGCTCTGTTCTGTGCTTAGCACTCTCCATATTCAATTCCTTCCCTCCCCAATTGTGATCATACTGATGCGAATTGTAGATGATCAAGTATATACAATTTTGTAAATTGAACACCATTCATAGAATTTTTATACAACGCTTTAGGAAGAAGCCCATTTTGACATGGGCCACTACGATGTGAAACGCAAACATTATTTTCAAAGTTTACTGCAAGCGTAAACGGAATCGAAAAGGTCATTTTTAAAAGATCCATTCAGTCTGGAAACTAAGTGAATCTGGCGATCATTTAGAATGCATACAGACGACTCTAAAACAAATAAAACCAGCGGTACAACTCAACTCACCCTTGACCAATCTTCTCTTGACGTTTGTATTTACGGTTAGCATCCCCTATGCTAACAATCATACGCAATTTCTCCTGAACAGCCTCATCAGACATTTTCGCACGATGTTTCTTATCCGGATGACGCTCCAATGTGGTCGGCTTTGCTGGGCGACCATCCTTCTGCGATGTAGCCTGAGCAACTGCACGGTTCGTATTGGCTTGGGCAGTAGATTCAGCATTTATCTGTATCTCACGTTCATAAACGATCGCTGGAGGCTGCAACACGAGTTGTAGCGACGATCTTCGAGACAATCCATTGCCATTGTTGTTCGTAAGTTCTTCCGGATTCTCAGGATCGACTGGTTTTGTATACTGGAATAGGAAAAATCGCAAGGAACAGTTGTTCGCAAAAGAGGTTCGAATGTACTAACAACAATAATAATGAGCTGAAAAATAAGGACTGTGAACAAAAGCCAGTCACGAAACACTTAGTACAAACCTGACTATTAAGATTTGTGCAAAGCTAAGCTAACAAACCCAGACAAAGGTAAAATTAAAAGACAGCATGACACCAGACGAGCATACAAACTCACCGAACTGTTCACAATATATTAGGCCTAGTCCTACATCTTGCTATGTCACACAATAAGAACGTACTATCTACCAACGTGGAAAACGAACAAAAGGCAAACAGATTAAAGGAGATTAATAGAAGGAAAAGTTTATGTACAAATCGTCCTACCATGCCATGACTAAATGGTTCGCCTGTTTCAATCTATCAATTTGGAATCACAAGAGACAAGTGACTGCTTATGCGATTACGTCGGAAGTAACATTAAACACGTGACACTGCTGATGTTTTGGAGTAGTAACATTCAGTTTCTATTTATAAATGAAATCAGTTATGGGAACAGTCAATGAGAATGTATTGAGACACGAACTCCAAGCCGCTAAACCGGAAGTCCACATACAATTCACTAGACCAACCCCATATTCACAGGCGATTGAATGTATTCATCGTTAACCGTATTCCATCCCCACGACGTCTCCCTTATTGACATAAATTCTGATTCGTTTGTTACACGGATTGTTTGCGCTACTGCTTTGTAAGGTGCTAATTGCTAACGGTTGAGTTCTCTGTACATACTCCACTTAGCTGTACATTTGGTTAATTATTAATCTGTCATGTGCATAACCAGTTTCATCTGAGTGAACCATCAACATTCTGTCTTGTTCTGCCCGAATCAAGAGGTTTACAGCTGCCCTGATAGCCTGTATATAACAGTGGATCCTAACAAAGTCTACAATTGATATTTATTGATAAAAGTACGGAGTGACAATGAGCCAACCACTGGGTCACATTTTATCTGAGGTATTCATGAACAAACTGGAAATTACTCGATCGAACAGGTCATCGAAGGATTTACACTTTACTGAAGCTACGTTTATAATATCTTTGAGTCATCAACGTGGATTCCAAAATGAACAGTGTTATATCGGCTTCTAACTCAGCCCATAATAATGTTAAATTCACCAAGGAGTCAGACAGCCTAGTAAGAGGAGAGGATGGTTCAATTCAATGAAGGGTGTACAGGAAGCAGACTCTGAGTGATCAGGACATTCACTTTGACAGTTTGGTTCAGAGAAACTGATAGGAAAAACTCACGCGATGTCTGACAGGAAGGGCGTCAACGAGTTGTACAACTGACATTTAACAAGCTGAGCCAAACTTCCTACAAGAAATGTTCATGAAGAATGACTACACGATGTGCTTTGTTCACAAGGCTAGCTGAGATCCGAGCCGTTGTCTGTGAATAATGAATGAATATCTTTTAGTCTATCGAAGTTATCACAAGAAGAGCTTAAAAAATCAACTAACCTTGGAGCCGAATTGTGTGTGAGCTTATGTCCAAATCCGTGATCATGTCAAAACTCGAAGACAAACTTCCATGTTCTACAACCAGCTGCGATGTGCTCATTTGTTTACTCGTGTCGATTATAATACACTAGTCATACTACAAGGCCATTGTCCGATAGATTACGTGAACATCCAGCATGATTGAACAGTCATGTGAATAAAACGGCTTCAAACGCGAGCATCATCCATTTGACCGACTCTAATAGATTGATCAGTAAGACGGATGTTTCTGATGCACAAGTTCCATTAGACTAGATCAGGCAGTTACAAATTTAATGCTATTCAAGGCAGGCTAGAAGTAAGCAAACAAACGAATCCAAAGGTCATGGGTCAAGAAGGTACACACTGTAATCAGCACTGGGTTCGAATAGCTAATTACAACAGATCACGGACGCGCGAAAAACTAAGCAGAGCTGAAATCGATACATTCAGTCTGATAGGCTGATTTAATAGTCGATTGAGTAACGGAGACAGAGGAGTCAAAATCTTGATCTTTTAAAAATGTCATTTCATCTATTCATCGGAGCAAATCGGTTTTATAAATCTATACGCTACACAGTTTGGTCTTGTCAGGTCTATTCACAAGTTCGATGGACTCCACAGCTGATAGTTTTTGTGTAGCTCTCAATCCTCACCTCATTTTCGACACTTGCAGATCAACTTCATGACGATCTGTGTCTAGCACACCACCAACGATCGGAGAATCCCCGATTAGAACGTGGTACTCCTATTGATTTTAGGGGTGCTTTTCTAATGTTCCTTCGGTGCTTACTCGTAATATTTTTTGTAAATTTTCGTACCATCTTTCAGTTACTAATTCGTGAACATGTACATAATTATACGTGATTACCACCTCTCCCAACAACCAAAGTATCATTATAATGCATCAAGAATTTAGACAATGTACTACCTTTCTCGAGCACCGTCATGATGTCTACTTTGTGCAAGATCACACGAATAGCTTCTGGCGTCCTTTTCCTGATGGGAATAACAGGAATGCTTTTCACTCACCTGATACCTTTGATACTGAACTGAATACCTCTCTCAGCTGTTCCTTAAGAAACTGTTCACAGTGGACACTGTTTATCTAGTGTCACCGTTGCGTTTCTGTACTAATGGTGATCATCAGCACCTGTGCGTAAACACACGGTTTTATGAATCATTAGGCTTGCAATACTAACATAAACATTTTGATGTAACAAAAAATTATAGCTAAGAATGTTATGTACATCTGCGGTTTTGTAACAGACGACTGTCTTGAGAATAAGTTGCACTATATGAATCGGAAATCTGGAAATTGCAACAAACTACTACTAGATTTCTCATTTCATTATTCATCTGATTTTGGAATCTATTTACCGGAGGTATTATAAAAAATGTGTCAATTCGGTCTTGTTTACGTGACACCTTGGAAACGTTTGGCAGACTTTAAAGTTGACTTGGAGCTTTTTTCTTAAACTGTGCAATATACACACTTGTTGAAACGGGGGATATTAAAGGTTTCATAGCTTTTTCTTGAATTTATTATTCAAAACTGTAAACATACAGATATCCTAGCCACTATCTGTGTGATAGTCAATTTTGCTCATGCTTCCAGAGCAGTTTTGCACAATACTAGCTGTCAAGCAATTTCTAATGCTGCTGATTGGGGTACGTTAGAGAACAGCGACGTCACATTAAACTTAACGAAGAAAGGAAGGAAATCGAACCAATTCAACGTACACCGGCGAAAGTACTGAACAGAACTTAATTTTACTGCTGATGATCATAAGATTCCTACAACACAACTTGAAAAATCACGTCGCGCAGAACTGAAAGAAACGACAATAGGCCAGATAAGTACATGTGTTTGATGAATTTCTTGCAGTCCTGAAACCCACAAAAGTAATGTAAATTTTGGATATAAACTAGACCACTTCCATCAGCCTAAATGGACTTTTACCATACATAAATACTTGTTCACTTCATCGTTACTCCCACACACAATCGAAGCTGTGGTTTTGTTCTACACTTTCTTACACAGTCCCCGTCGGAGATTGTGTTCTACTTTCGCTTCATTGTCAGCTCCGGTTAGCATGCATTGGTAATCATTATAATTTCATTTGGATTCAGTCTTCAATGCTGCGTTGTTGTCTGGTGCAAGATCACACACCACCTTTAGCCCAGATCAACGTATACCGGCCATTTGTGAATTCACTTTCTCCGCATACTCTACTGTCAATTCAGAAAGCGTAAACTCCGCGTTTGATATAATCTGTTCTGTTTTTGATGACACCTCAGATAACTAACAATTAAACCCATTTTATAAAACGGCAGGCTCCGTTTGACAGCATTCAGTCAGATGACCTGACAGCGTAACCAAACACAAGGTCAACAATCATCGGCCGTATAAAACAATGCTATGACAAACAGCCAACAAACTTCTCGTCTCACTTTTCATGTATCTCCGATCAACTGTAACTGGCTATTCGAACGTAGTATTCACTCTTTTCTATGTACATTTGACCCGTGAACCTCAGATTAGATGTGTTGCTCGCGTATAGCCTGCCTTATATGTCATCGAATTGCCAAATGGTTCATTGATTTGACGAAGCTTTTGAGTAAAAAGTGAAACATTCTTGATGAACTAGATTACTGGTTTCTTACAAGTTATTCTGAAAGTTAGAATACCATTTTAATTTACTTTAGAAACAGATTTTTAGTTTTACCCAAGGAATATTTCCATTTACAATCATAAAAATAACAATCGGAAGGTAAATCAATAAAAGAATGACCGGAAGAGTCATTCTGTTAGACAATCCGCCTGTTAAGTTCAACTTCCAGAACTTTTAACAACCATAGTTCGCTTTCGTGATAATACAAACTCCAGCGACTAGATAATGAACATTAGGCAGTAAAATCAAACGATATTCCAGATGAGTATGAAACAGACAGAGGTCAAAGGTAAGGGATCTGGATTTATATAATCTGAATGTCACTCAAAATTGATCGTGGTTTCCGCATTCCAATCAGCTTTTCAAACCACCCCTTTGGAAAACAAGAACTATAATCGAGTTTCATTCTTGTTAGAGCTAATCGGTAATGCATACCCATGCCACGGCTGGAAATTGAACTCCAACTAACTTGTTATGAAGCGATCGCGTTGATTACTACGTCACTGTTCACACACTGCGCACGGATAACTTATCATATGTAAACGCTCAGCCACATTCACCTATAATTAACTTTATTCGTCCCATCGTACACAGAGGAGGCACCGTAACTGCTCTCTTAACTCCAATCGATCATTCCACGATTGGGAAACCTTGTCAAGTTAAAACTATAGAAATAATATCAACATTACTGATAAGTAGTAGGAAGTTTTGACTGATGTAATTTTCAAATCACTCAGAATTGATTACAGCGTTCGCAGCCACCTGGACATTCAAGCTTGCTGCTTTCGACCTCTAACAGAGGCGGAATTCGAGTACAGTGTTTCCTCTCGAAAGGAGCTAGCTAAACAGTCTATGAGGATGTGGAGCGGTCACAGTTAATAAAATTGAGGTATGTGATCAAAAGATTCAAACACAACAGCCACTCGAAAGTCACACCATGGTACAGAAGTTCCGAACATTGCAGCAGACATGAAAACAGTTTCTGAAAGTCGAATTTCAGAGTAACCTAAAACCACGAAGTTAGGACGTGACATCACGAGAACGATCCTGAAGCGCAAGTTACACACCCCACTTTTAAGAAAGCTCGGCAAGAAAATTAAAAAAAAACAAGAAACTAGTAGTTTATCGATCGACTATTCCAGGTTCAATTTATAACTTCAAAAATATGCAGATTATAGATGTAACACGTTATGAACATAGCCAATCGCGACACCCTCTGACAACTTAATTTTAGAGCGTTGTGTACATTGCCACTGTGTTTTAGTTCGGATGTAGAGAAGGCGTGATTGTGTCAACCATATAGCAGCAACGAACAACACTCTGACGTGTATAACACATGTCCAGGCCACTGAAGCTGGTGACAGAAATATTTCCACCATGCAGGCAACCACGTACATACAAAGACACACGGAGAATTAACCCAGCTGGCAGCAGCCTCTAAGAAAGCAGTCCACTAAAAATGAAACGATTGTTAATACAGAAGGCTGGAAGAACAACTACGGCTTATCGTAATCATTTAAAAATCAATGCAGACAATAGTGACTACGAATGAATAATCGTCGAAAAGCAAGATTCAAATCGGTTGCCCGAACAGATTATGAAATTACAATAAAATCAGCGAAGGAAAAAATTATAGTTAACAACCTTATCGTATCAATCGAGAATACAACGAACAAGCAGGACAAAAACTGAAGTGTATATGTTGACCAATACGAAGAAATCTAGTGTCTAAGAACTCCTTTAAAACTTTTGTAAATATATGTATTAACCATCAAGAGTTTTAAAACGGTCAGGTGAGTTGTCATTAACTATGCCAAGATAGCCCGCAAACGATGTAACAGATCGAGATGGTACTATTACAGAGATTAACACTTCACTACATGTTGATGAGCAAACAGCTAGATTTTCGTTTCTAAATTGAGCGTGAAAGATTTGTTAGCTGAAAAGATTCCATTCTGTTTATTTAGACTATTTGTCTGGAGCAGATGAAAGCAGTATTTCCCACTAATTTTAAAGATAAGCGAAACACAACACACACTCCTTCATAAGGAGCTGTGTGGTGAACGCCGCGGGACTACGGCGTGATTTAGAAGGCGAGGGGGTCATCACACGGCACAACCTTACATATATGGTAGGCTGGTGCCTACAACAACACCTTCATTAAACACTCGTTCTCTGTAAATGTTCTGCTATAGCAAACATTCTGCCATGCAACTAGACAGATAACCGGGAAATCTAGCTACGGGCAGGAGACAATTTAGAAATAGAAATGTTGAACAGATTCAGAGCGCAAGGACCCTGGATGCACCAGTAAAACACCAATAATATACAGATAGCTTCAATGTCTTTTTGGTAGAAGAAGTCTCAAGTGAACATCGAACTCATTGCTCGTCAGATGTGGTAGTGAGCGTTTAGAGACTCGTGCATTTGTCAAGAAGCCCTTAAACATGACCTCTTCACACCACTGCTTCCACAACATCTCAGTGACAGCTCCTCTTCACTGTTGCAGAATGGTTCTATAAAATTTGTCATCCGTAACATTTTAAGACAGCAAAATGCACTAGATTCTCCCGGCCTTAAGTCGTGCACGAGAACCTTTGTAACCTACCACGTGTGTTCTACTACACTGGTCTTTAACGCCCATGCCATGTACTATTTTTTAGCACATTTCCAAACGAAATGGTGTTTCTAGTTCCACCTTGAACAACTTTGCTATTTCCAGACAGTTTATTGCCTGTGAAGAACTTGCTTGAAGAAAACTCACCGATAGAAATCCTCGTCCTTAATATGATTCGTCTAGATTAACTATAGCTTTCCTAAATGACAGAAACACAAACTGCGATCCGTGTGCAAGAAGTTGCACACATAAATGCGATCAACCTCTATTTCGCGGGTTTACCAGATGACCACGAATAACTACTGAAGACAGTTGTTGAAAGATCTCTCGGACAGATTATCCGGTATTACTTTTGTAACCATTTTACTGTTTGTAGCTGTGCTTCCAAGAAAAGAAGTCAATTTTCGTGGAACAACGGGCACTTTTGACTTGATCTGAATAGCGTTCACTATCTTGCTGTTATGTCTTGGTTGAACAGTAATTGATGGGGTATGGTGAGTAGGCCGGAAAGACCGTGAGCTTTGGTTAATAACAGACCTCCGAATACATGAAATCGTTCATTCCCAACCTATGAGTGTGCGTTCAGCTGGAAAGATTTCAAGAGTTGTGAAACTGAGAACACAGACGTCCAGGCATGCAGCAACTACATCTTAAGCATGAGCAAATACGCCAGAAAATCTTCGGAAAAACTGCAAACAGTTGTTGTCCTGGAGGACCTTTTTGCTGAAGCCGTATTTGTTCACCAAGTCAAACGGATATCAACAAGAAGTTACATCCATGGATGAGCCTGCAAATCTTTATTTTCAAAAACGTACAGCAGACCAAAATGACATTAGCTTCACTTTTTTCACGAAACACTTCGGTAACTACGGAACAAGGACTGGCCTAGTGAAAAGCGTTGTTTGCCGTTTGCACGTTCCTAACCGTCTAGGATGTAGAAGTGGCAATCGTCTGTCTAGCGATAACGAAGTCTAGCCATGTCGATTAACAAAGTCGCGCTAACGGAACAGTTAAAAAGTTCCCACATCAATCCGGACCCATCCTGCCTGAAAAAAAGACGTAGACAACATAAAAGCACGGGACAGACATATAGAACGTAAACTAGGAAGTTGATGAGCGCGGCCAAACCAATGTCATTCTGTTGAACCTCAAACGATATGCAAACAACGTGAATATACCCGCGCGTGCGCACACAAGCACCCACATTTAGTCAGGAAAGAAAACCCAAGTATACGCATGCACACACATATACACGAGCCTGTGTAGCACAGCAACAGGCAACGGGACCAGATGGGAAATCACATCACAGGACGACGCAGCAAGCTGAATCGATCAGCTTGATGGACAATGTACCGTAAACAAACGAGAGAAGGCAAAATCGGTGCAGCCACAGAAGTGGGTCACGGTCTAACGAGCTAACTGCACTGTACAGGAACAAAATCGGTTTGGTCAATCTATTCAGCAAGCATGAAGCTCTAAAAATACGATCCTTTTGACTCTACACCCGAAAGAAAAGATGATAACAGTTTGCAAGGAGAATAACCTTTTTGGTGGATGCTTACCTATGAAATTTCGAATTTTCCCACGAAAAAAAATCAAATTTTCGATCCAACAAAGGTTGAAGCAAAAGTACATAATGAGATGTGGTAAGGAGTTGAACAGCAATGTCAAAAATGTGTAACTCCAACCTAATTAGACATCTGGGTCAGCAATTACAGAACAAAAATCGCAAGCTTAACAACAGTTGCAACCGCGATAATAGAGAGTGGAGAACGTCATCGTCCACATTAAAAAACGGTCGGCAAGTATCAGCACAACAAATAACATTAAGAATATAAGTCATCAGCAGGTTATAAGCACCCGCAACGTGCAACGTCAGGAGTAACTATGAGTTCCAATTGAGTGTCCTGTGGCAGGAGTACACAGAAGCATGTGTACTGAACGGACAAACTGAAATGTGTAGACAGTCGATGAACAGCCAGAGTACAGCTCGGGAGGAAAAATACGTGAACGTGGATCACAGACATACAATAGTGAACAGCAAACGCGCCAATTAACGCGAATTAGCACGATAAGCGAACGAAACAGACAAACAGCATATGAACAACCAGATTAACATTTTAGTACAACAGCTGATGATAAGTGAAGCGTTCGTAAATGCTTACGCTGAATCACATCGTACGCTTTGCGTGAGCGACCATTATCTTGTGAATCGTAAGCTAGTTGGTTTCGCCTGGTACTGTGAATGTAACAGTATGATAACAAATCTGCGAACCTAACCAGCTGACATCTGAATCAAGGGTACGTGCGTGCTGTGAACATTTGCGACAATCAGCTGACTGCATAGTTCCGAAGTGACTTGCGTAGTCAACTTCTCATGACAAGCTAGAGTTTGATCAAAACAACTTGTAGAGGCATACAACAACGAATGAAGGGATCCGCAGAGATGTGAAGTGAAAAATTAAGCTACCAGTGCACATTGCATTAACACTAATCGACATGACCACCCAACTATCCGTAAACAAAAGTGATTTGATTTCCCCGAACTGATCATAATAGAAGACATGGTATTCATCCAAAACAAATACTGACGAAACAGTACTGGTGAAAGTGAAATGGGCTTTGTCCGATCAGCTAATACCAGGAGTACGTCCATCGCAAGAGGCCATAAGTGTCACCATGGGGAGTAGATTATTAATTCAGGTAATGTGGACTTTCCAATAAAGAAAAGCTAGTGGGAGTTCACCAACGACAACCTGGTTAGAAGTATTCATCGAAGCTATCATATTAGTAAATCCTTTTAGCACAAAACGAACAATAATCAAAAATGATCGCAACAGTCACATCGCCATAGACGTTCCACTTAGTTCTTTCGAAAAGTAGCACTGTATTTGAGATTCATCCTTGTTAGTGCTCATCATCAAAACATATCCTTTTTCTCCTTCTTTATTCTGACCATCATCACTAACAACTTCACCAACGAGACACGGCCTCACCAAGACGGACCACTTACAAGTTTACATCTCCGGCCAGAATGACTAAATCAGAACCGAAGGAGAGCGGCCAGATCCGAGTAAAACACGTTTTTGACGCCGGTGTCATTACAGACAATGGAGCATAAGTACACATAACGAAAAGATTCCTAAAGGTCTTGCGTCTGAAGATGATCTTAAAAGAACCCGCCAAGCGGATGGCACAAAGTCTACTGTTAGTAGGAATCCATTCTACCAATGCAACTGCGGTCGTCGTGCCGAGAACTAACCCTACTCTAATCTGACCAGTAGCGGCTATCGTGGAATCACTTAAAGTATATAACCAGTATCGGGTAGATAGTGCGGATGTTGCCAACTCCAGATGTTGACTATTGTCCTGGAATCTAGTCTGTGAAACACAACAGACATCGACATTCAATGAGCCTAACGTTCGTGCCAAAGTGACCTGTTGACCTATTTATTCTAGAATGCGAACGTTGTAATTACCCTATATTAACTCACATTCTAAGTCTACGAAAGGAACGAGAGAGGTCTGAGGCTGAATGGTAAGTGTTACTATGATATGTTGTGCGACCAGCTGAGTAATAACTAGAAGTGAGGATCGGGAGGGGGTTTAGAACTAAATTGGATAGGACAGTGGGGGTGGGGGGATCAGCAGTAGCATTTTTTTCGCTTATTCACCTGCTGTATGTAAAAGATAAGACAACTCGGTTTATATTGCGGGAAGTTCGATGCAATAAAGGAATTATTGGTGTTGCGAGTAATCATAGTTGTATGTAGGCTGATATACTGCCAAGACGCCCAGACTTAGACAGCAGGACGAAAGCCTGTACCGCAAGGTAGCGGGTGAGTGGTGGTGTGTCGGAAATGGTACTTTTTTCGGAAAAAGACGCCGAACCCTCTTCCAACCCCCAATCTGGAGGGCCAGCAGACTGATTTTTCGAACCTCTATCCGCCTGATATGAGTGACTCTGTCGATGTGGTCGTCACACCGTCCAGTTTAGCGCAGCAGGTCGCCGAGATGCGCGAGCCGTCACACAACGTCAAAGTTCAGTCTCATTGTGACGAGTGCACATCCCTGTCACGGCCGGGATTTGAACTTCGGCTACCGTTTCATGTTCACTAATGCGCCAGCGACCACACATTAGGTACGGCTGAATAATCACATGAAAACACTCAGCCACGTTCGTTTTTGAGTAGCACTCAGATTATCTGATCGACTGGAGGGGAGACAATAACTATTTCGTTAGTAGCAATCGATGACCTAACGGCTATGACTTCTCTCCATGTTGGAATCGCAGAAATCACTTAACTTCGTGGGCGGTATTTTACGATGTCATGAACCGAGTACCAAATACAATGTCAGTGTTAGGGAAAGTCTATTTTCCCAAAAAATGGCTTACTTTTCGAGATATCTTCGGAAAATAATTTGTGATTTTGAATTTAATCTTTTCGTGACATGACGTGAAAAAAAATTTAATGTTGGCGCACGTTTCTCCATTTTTGATTGACCCTCATTCCAATTCTAATGTATCAGTTCAGGTGGGATTCCTCAGAGCAGTTCGAAGACTATCTGTACGCAGACGTTGGTCTGCTATGTTTGGTTTGAGAACAAATACATTCTAGATTGAAGATCAAGATCTTATGTGTCCTTCTGGGGGTCTTCCGGTATCGTTACGCTCTGTGCTACGTGTCCGTGATTCGTATATTTGTGCGCTAGCCATTTCTCGTCAACGTTGACCAGCGGGTCAAAACAGTTAGCCGTTTCCAACAAAAGTACTTATTTCGATTAGTTCATAGCAGGAACCAAATATTGAGTCAAATGAGGAAAATATAAACCATAGTCTATGTCCGATGTGGGTGTCATAGTACACCACAAACGGACTGTCTGATAGATGACGTCATCAATGGGTCTTCTTTGGAACATTATTTACATGAAGTTTCGTGCTAGTAAAACGTAAAAAAAACACCCAAAAAGGTCAGAACGCTGCATAACAGTGAACAAATTAATGAGAACACAATAACCAAAGAGAAACTTACCACGGAATAGCACATTCAATAATAATAATAATAATAATAGTAATAATAATAATAATAATAATAATAATAATAATATGAGTTAAGTGTTTGATGTACTGAGGATAAACAAGTCCAGGGTCGGTACCGCCGTTATACAGATCAGTAAGCCAGATGTAGCTGGGTTTTAATCTGTAAGTGACGAGTTCCATCAACAATAAAAACCTCAGAGTGCCTAAAAGATCAATGATTAGGTAATAAAGAAGAACATGAATGGCCTTCGAGACGTATTCAGAGAAACCAAGCTTTCGTGAAGAGATGAATAAGAATATGACTGCAAGCAAAAAACAGACAGCATAACACCTATATTCTATATTCGATCAGTAGGTCTTCGGGCGGCGACTACAGTTCAGTGATCTTAAACGCAAGTTATTGCGAACAAAATCACTTATATAGGGCAAACCGTGTACAGATACGTTCAACCATGGTTCAACATAATGAGTAAACCCAAGGCAGTAAATGAAACATGGACTGATACCTGAGTCAAACAAAGCAAACTTTTGATGTACAGGAAGGACAACGAGAGAGTTAATAATAACCAATAGTTAACAGTTACCGATAGGTCATGATAGACTGGAACCAAAATCTTGATAAGACCGATAGAGTGCACTTTCGGTAAATAAACCGGAATCCTGGAGTTTACTGGGAATCCTAGAGGGCAGGAACTTAGGTAAGAGGTACATAAGTCAACCTACTTATCAACACGAAACAGACAAGAAACCGTATAACCGACTGGATGACAAGAGGAATAAAACACCGCAGGCAAGCAAGAGAAACAGTGACAGATTTTAATGAAACATTCACTTACGGTAGGGCATGCTTTAAGCCCAGAGCATACGATCAACTTGACAAACATAGAGAGCATCACAGCCTTCATCCGTCCTGCCAAGGAGCGTATAATAGATGAAAGATTGCGAAAACAAAAAACACCAAAGCCGAGAACAAAGGCCATTGTTCAGGAGTGTCCAGTGAGAGAACCGGGTATGATCACGTTTGGTTAAGCCGTATCTGCGACTAAACACCCCGTTATTAAACCGGAAGTGATACAAGCGGAGCAGGAAAGGGGCTACGAAGGCTATGCTCACCTAATTCCATCGACAGAATTTAACAAAAGTAATTGTACACTTTTCATCCGGCGTACTATTGTACAAGTTATACATTATCCATTCCAATCCTACTGTTTAACCAACAAACTATTGCATTGCTCACCATTCAAAGAGTAAAATTAGTCTACAAGTGATCCAGTTAAGCTGAAGACGTTTTCGTCATAAGCGGAATGCTATGACAACAAATATCCTTATCAACATACTCATCTTAGATTTTCTCTTCATAAAATCCTCATTGAACACAGGTATCCTATAAGTACCTCGCATAAATCAACTTGACTGTTGTTTGACACTCATCAATGTCAAAAAGTAAAATGATACTTAATTGCTGAAGTAAATGGTGATTATCAGCGTTTAGAAGAGAAACGATTATATCAAGGATGCTTTTATACTTGCACTCGGCACGGACCCGGCTGTTCTGAATGTGAAGGGTGTTTGAAGTTGTTCATTAATGGAGAAATGATATAATGCCGACAAAAATGGGCCATCGCGAGTGCTGACATTCATTTACGTCGCTCGTACTTATCATCATCTACTACCAATTGTACAGTAACAGTTCCTTTGTGGACAAGCACTATTTCTAACGGGCATTTGAATTCGATCACCGTAGCGTACAACTTGGTTTTCGGAGGAGGAATACTGCCATGAATCACAGCAAATGCGTCCTTATTTGTGGTTCACGTCACATCACTCCCAAGCATCGATAAATGATACACAAAACTAGGAATCATCTATTAGCATTCATTGGTTCCCGGTAGCCACACACAAGACATTCAAAAGAATAGATGGGCGTTTTGAGAACAGATCACAATTAGCAACATAGTATGAAAGAATTTAATTGACGCGTTTGTTCTGTGACCATGTGCAGGACGAAACGTGAACCAGATGTTGCCAGGTCGGTTAGCGAAAACAGCACGAATCGAACAGGCAAACTGAAGTCGCCAG
>JTDE01003458.1:50107-63846 GCA_014338405.1 Paragonimus skrjabini miyazakii
AGTACAAGTTATTTATAGGGCACGTCATGAACACACATCCCCCATCATGAGAAACAGTTAGGACCACACATGTGTATAGCGGTATAAAAAAAGTCTCAACCGATTTTGAACAGTTCTGCTGGTTCGGACTGAGTCGAGTGATTTTTTTCCTTCGCTCTCACGACGGAGGCGTCCTTGGGCCGGTCACATGTTGGGGCGCCCTAACAATTATCTAAGCCATTTTTAGTTGCAACGTCCAGGGCTCATCCTAGGCATCCGATGATCAGAAATGGTTTCGAACATTGAAGAAACTCACCAGTCAAATATGGACAAAACTGAAGTCAGGTTGACATCCGGTCAACTTCCTTGTTTGAGACACATACGTACAATGACTAAAGAGTGAGTTCTAAAGCAACCGCTATACGAGTGGGCCAAAAGGCAGATTGAGAAGGCCCCGATTTCTACAATTTTGGAAAACAGAACATTATTCGGGTGTTTCACAGTGTACCATAAATATTAGGTCTTGGCAAGATAAAGTCCTGAAATGCTCCGTGGTGTGTGACCCGGAAGGATATCCGAAGGCACGAAGAACAACAGCTCTAAGGTGGTGAACTTAAGTTCGCAGAATGCAAGAGAGTCACCGATGTTATAAATCGAGGTGTTGTGACAGTGTCGTGATGTAAAAAAAAGCGACAGTGAATGAGCTGATTATCTAAGACCATTAAATTATTTATGTTCAATGAACTGTCATCCAAGCCTATGCCCTGTGATTACAGAGATTCAGGTCTCTGTATCTCACGATATAAAGATTTCGGAAGCCACTTGATTTTATTCATTGGGATTGTAATGCATATAGATAGTGTTTTTGAGACCACCCATAGTGTAACGCAAGTCACTTGTGGCCCCATGTATGCAGGCATTCTTTATATTTGGTTTCCACGAGAGGGTAGTTCGGACAAGAACGTCACCGCCCATACAGTCAAGCACGTACTTATCAACGTAAACACTAAGAACGGACTAAACCGTTAATAATCAAACTTGTCTCCACAACACAGCATTGTTTAGTATACGGTAAGGGCTTTTCACAAGGTTATCGTTCATATTCTCGGTGGTACTAGAACAGAATTTGTTTTTAAATTTACCCACAATCAAAACCTGAGAAAATCTACTGACACTGTTAAAGAAGTGCGCTTAGCTGCCATTTAGCAGTCAACCCCGATATTAGCTTAGAAAGCGATTTATAAAGGTTGCTCATTTCGATAAGTAGATTTATCGTGAACTTATAGGTTTGAATGGCATTTGAAATTGCTCTATTGATGATTGTTTGTCATTCGATAACATGCTCCCGACCTATACTGCTACCTTGGCGAGGTGGTCGGGCTTGTGTACTGTTTTGATCCGGCGGGCTATGCTGACTAGGACTCCGGTCCTTCCAGGTGCAACCTTGTCAGACAGGCCAAAGGGGAACAGTCAGACGAAAAGCAGTTACACTCATAGGATTGTATGTCGCACTACTGACCGCGTAGGAGTGCTCAAATAGTGAGGCACGATCCTATGGGCATACAGAAGAACTATTTTCATAGTTGCGGCACTGCTATCTTCCGTATCAGGAAGAAGGGGTTAGAAAAGGTACCCTCAAACAAAGAGCACTCCGATCGCCCAACGGTTGACCGTGACCGCCGGCGTATTATCCAATACGGTCGAAAAATATTTGTTACCACTCAAAAGCCTGATGTAGGTTCGAGTACATCCACTGCGCGCAACAGTGCTCAGAACGAGACATCATTGTCTTATTCACTGCGCCTTCGGGCTAGGCAAGCCCCTCACTGCCAAGTGAGTCAGACTCTTGAGTCACTGGCTCCGGGTGGGGTCCCCCAAGAAAACACTATATCCTGTTGTCTCGCCGGTCAGACTTTTGAGTCAGAGACTCGGGGTGGGGTCCATCAAGTCAACCCCCTTCCGCGGCATAAACGACCGCGAAGTATCAGAAGTTACCTTTCTCTCGACAGTGACATTACTAGCCGATCTCGACTTTCTCTAAAATTTACGACGAACAAATGTGGCTAGCACAGCAACTGTTAGAAAGGAACATGATCACTAAAAACACGCGTTTCGTTATACTGTACTCGTTACAGGATTGAAAATGGGTCGTGCACCTCGTAGTTGTGATTTCCACAATGAGGACTAAGTTCTGTCATCATGCACCTCGAGAGAAAAGTATGTAATCACTCAAATCATAAACATCACCAGAACAGCCATGAGCCTGACTATAAAATACTGTGGTTCGAGCCACCAAATACTTTAGTAGTGATGTGGAATACTCTAGAAGAAAACGTTACTAAAAAAGTATGTGTTGTGTCTCATTCACCGTGATACAGTCATACACCGTGAACACATGAGTCAGCAAAAACAAAAACGAACGTTATGAGATGTCGCAAACCCATCAAATCGAAATCTACGCAGATTCTACGTCTTCTAATGAAACTAAATAGGAGAATGTATTGAACCAGTCTCAGATCTAAAAATAAAGACACCAGAGTCTGATAGACTGATTGTTGGTCTAATGCATGCATTGCTGATCGCGAAATTGGTTTGTAAACGCGCGCTCGACAGTAGGTAATTCAGGTGCTTAAGCGGAATCAGCTCGACATGTTAGTAGTGGGCTATATAAACTCTCTAGTCATTACACCACGCGAACTTATTTTTTTGAGTCTATGAAACTGGATTATGAAGGTGTATGTGAAAACCGAAGTGACGCGCTGCATTTGGAGTCAGTAGATGACAAGCAGTTCCAAGCACATTTCGTTCAGGAGTATTCTCAGGCCATGGGTGCGGAAAAAAACGGTCATAAAAACCGAAAGTGTTAGGAGCTAATCTCAAGATACACAGATGGCGTATGAAGGCCGCCTGTGAAGTAAGTAGGCATAAAGAGTAACAGTAAGAGTGCTGAATTCTCGGCGGGTAACTGCTCTGTTGAACAAAGAAAAGCGGTATTTGATAGTTGAGTTGTAGCTTGTTTCCATGCCGTTAGTTTGAATGGACACAGCCCATCCCCGATTACCAGTTTGCATTGGCTGCGACTGGCTAGGGCTCGAAACGGTGCTTGTAATGCTTCTTCCGGCTCATCCTCCAACCGAAACTCCACGACCGATTTCGACCTTGGTTGATAATATCGTTTGATAATATTGTGATACGACGAACGTTAACCAACCTTGAAAGGATGTAACTTGCCACCAGGTTAGCCCGTAAATTCTCATGCACTTTGCAAACCGAACGTCACAAGTACTCTAACTGTTTGAGTAACAAAAATATGAGTCTATCATGCACAAGAGACTCTCACAATAATTCATGCTAATAACCTAACATCTTAAAAAGTGTGGTCCGGGCAAACTGATCGATCACATCGCAACATTAAGGTGTAATGTTCCGAAAGATAAAATTCAAATTCTATTATCTCCGTAATTGTCAAATTGTAAGAAAATTCAACGCACCGAACTGCCTTGAAAATTCCAAGCAAGCAGATAAAGTTAAACTACCGCAATGCTGCAACTCAAACACGCGAAGTCGGACACACCATTTGTCACTTACCGGTCTGGTCACACGGTGCGGTCATATACTTTTCTCTGGTAAAATCGTTCTTTGACAATATGTTCAGGACGCTGAGCAAAATACGCGGATTCTGTTGTTGTTCGTATTTCGTGATGCCGGCCATACCCAATAACTGAGTCCATTCGGGAGGCATGCCCTAAGAACTTGATGAACGAAATCATAGTCACAATACTCACTTCAAATTCTCCCGTGTTCGAATCATAGGTAATGTGTACCTTATGCAGCACACTCAACGGTGCCGAAATATTAGGCATCATGTTTGTTTTGGGTTTTGACACTTTGAGTAAATAAACGTCCATTAAACAAAGGCACACACTTTTATTTTTTCTCCTATCTCTTTTCTCTTCTTCTAAAGGAGTTGGCGGTAAAGGTTTGTTAAGCTTGTGAGCAAACTGTTCATGAGATCTACTAACTGCATACTGTAAAAGTAAGATCATACTGTAAAGCAGCGCTGCTGGATGTCCTAAGTGGAGGAGCAGGGGTACCAAATCCTTCTGTATTTGGATCAGCGGTAGCACACATTTTATAACGCTGGAGAGAGAAAAACAAAAGGGTACATCTTTAGTCTAAATGAAATTGGTAGCCAGAATCAAAAATCGATGTGCTTATGATGTATTAATGATAAAAATTGAACTTAAAGCCTCGTTAACGGATAAGCAAATAATGCTTACTCAATCATGTAATAATCAGAAGGCATCAGATGAAGAGACCAGTAAACAGGTCAAACCGAATAAGTGCATAAAGCTTAAGAGTCACAAGTAGAAAACAACAGAGAGCAGAACACTATGTTTGTGAACAAAAGCATCAATGGTATGAACTGTGAAGCAAAAGAACGAACTGAAACAAAATAAACCGCACAGGAAATCAATGCCATGACAAAGACAAACAGAAGTCGTTTAAAAATGTGAGGTTTTGCTTTGAAAACTACTATGAAAGACCAGATGGACACTATTAAGCCGGGAGATTATAAGCTGGGTAAAAACTACTAAGCCAATGTCGAAAACATGTACGTATCGAGCAGTAAGCAACCGGAGGGAGTAATAATTGAACAGCGCACAGAAAAACACGATGCCGTCGCTACCTTTATTAGCTAGATGCCTTACCAATAATTAAAATGTAGACAACTGTGGGGCTCGTAATTACCGTGCGGTGAATGAGCAAACTGTTAAAGCCACATTTTAGAACGGTTTTAAAAAACCGTGAGTGAAATACACGGCAGCACGTTTGAAAAAAAAACTTCAACCAAATGCATATGTTTTCGGAACAAGCGAACTTTGCTAACTGCCAAATATGATGGTTTCCTAGGTCAGAGTACGGTCCTGGACGATTGGTAACTGAAACGTCAATGGTCCGGTGATTGAAGTAACTCAAAGAACCCGGTCTCATTGGTTACTCAACACATCCCAGCGACTGGTCACTTAGTTGACCCGGTCAAATCGTTCCAATCATTGTTACGTAATCGTAACCCGAAATAGCTAGCGAGTAATGAAACCATTCGGAAAACATAAGTCAGTTTTGTCTGCATGGAAGCTGACGCAATCAATCGGCTTACAACGGAACTGACTGTACCAATAGCGCGCGAAAGAGTGAAACCATTTGGTTGGTCCATTCACTGATTATTGATGAGTAGTAAGGGATTTTGGTTTTTCATATAGATCTCAGCTGTCGCATTCCCATAGACTTTCCAGTTGTTCATCAAATACCGCTCAACAAGTCAATGATTTCTGTGATTTTAATTTGCAGAGAAGTCCTAGTCGAGGGGTCATCCATTGGAGTTAACAGACAGTAACTGTGTCTCCTCTCGAGGCGATCGGGCAACCTGATCACGACTCACAAGCGAAAGTGGTTGAGCGTTTACATATGATAATTCGGTCGTGCCCAACGTGAGGTCAATGGCGCAGTGGTGAACACGGTTGCCTCATGAACAGCGTGTCCGTGGTTCTAGTCCAGGCAGTGGCAATGATATGCACTACTGATGAGCTCTAATGAGAGCAAAACTCGAGTCGTGTTTCTTTTCGAAAGGGGCAGACTGGAAAGTCTAGGGGAATGCGACAGCTGCGATCAGTTGTGGGTGATGTTCAATCTATATGATTATGTGCAATTTTTACAAAAACTTGCTAGTTTTACATCCGTAACTGATGAGAGTAAACTTAAATGTCAGCATCTCGCGACATATCTGCCCTCTGCTTTGAATAAAAGAGGTTATCTCGCTTAGGAGACCCCACTTGTCTGGACATTGCGCTTATTCACCCACGATTAAGTGGTTGTATTGTTGTAAGCGGAAACTGTTACAATTTGACCGCAGCATTCGCACTCAGATATGCACTCCGAAAGGATGCACTGGGCGCGACTTTCGTTCTCATACACTTCGTCAGCAGTACATAGCCTCGTGTGGAACGAAACCTCGTCTCTGTGATTGTGAAGCCAGCGTGGTAACTACAACGGGTACGACCGAATAACCATATCGAACCATAATCTCGTGAGAACAGTTCCAGCTTGCCCGATCGTTTCGTCAAAAGAATAAACAGAATAACTCCTTCTTACTCCAGCCGATAACTCCGTGATCGAGACTTATCAGCTAGGACGAAAAAACCGACTCCGTTGAACCAACTGATTAACACACTCATCTCACGATCATGAGGATCGCAGTAGAAATACCGATCCAAACAAGGACATTCTCCACCAAACAGTAAAACTCGAGTTCAACGCTTCCTCTCAAAGTGAGTAGACAAACTAATTACCAGAATGCAAAGGCTGCGACCAATCACAGGAGGTGTTCAGTTCGTAACGTCACATTAACGCCGATCCATATTCTCAAAATGCCCTTGTAACGCTGTAGATGAATGAGATCTCTCTCCTTTCGGAATGTTTCCAGACAGCATGTAACTTTAGGAGGATGAAGTGAGTACGCCAGGAATTGTTTTCCATTCAAAAACCTAGTCATCAGCCACCAATGGAATGCGGACTAAGTGCTTCAATCTCATGTCTTGTGGTTTAGATTTTTCGCATCAAAGGTATACAATGAAGACATCTAAGCGAAACTCTTTTTTCTGCTTGAGTAATATGGAAGTATTACGACTACGTAATCAATGGTTGCCCCACAATTACACCCCTTTTCATGCGCGCAACTCGGCCGAGATACCAGCGGCCAGGTTTGGTACACCAAAACGCACTATTGCAGTAAACCAGCCAAAGTTTAAAACAGTTACTCCACATCTGCCGAACTTTTACGCAGTAAGCTTCCTTTGTTGCATTAACGTCCACTTCCGTTTCGTAGTTTATCGGTTAACAACACAACTATAATCCAGATTTTGACAACAATACAGCCAACCTAGACGACTGCAGGATCCTGGAGTCATGTTTAAATAGGCCACACTAAAAAACGGTTGGATATTTTTGCAAACTTGCTAGTGAACAAAGTTAGATCGCACACTGAGAACCATTGATAGTGTTGCGTTACAAAAACCCACAACCACCACATCGACACAATAATAAACCTAAGATCAGCATCCGCGTAGTGACAACGTGAAACCTATGTACATCTATCAGGAGAACCTGCATACTTAGACCAGTTTAAGATAGTGGTGTAAATGTGCGAACAACCGATGGAGTGTCTACACTATTTAATTGACAAGATTCTCATTGACGGAGGGCTTTGTGTAGTAAGGTCAGATAGTTCGGTGGTGAGAAACCGTTCTGGCGAATGGCGGTTGTCTGTTGGTTAGCCGTAAGCCCCTAACAGGACCCCCACAAATGTGAAAAACCCATTCGATTAACATTACCCAGTTCTTTTTCGAGGCCCTCCTTGGCTAGTTGCTTGCACTGCCATTCCCACAGTCCACATTCAAAACATGAAGCTTTCTAACTTGCCACCACTGTTTACTGGGTTTCAATTACATGCCCACACGTCCGTCGCTGTCTATCAATCATTTAATCAACTGAAGACGGTTTTTCCCGCTCTAACCTGACACCTGTACACTCACTGTGATAATTTCGGCCCTTTTCCACGGTTAGTCAGCGTAACCGCTCTATGTACCCAAGCTACAGTTGCCCCATTCGCACACGATGTGGCTGTCTCTGTGTCGCTAAATCAAGTGCAAAATACACCAGACTAACATGCAGTTTCATTTGCAAGGGCCTGCTTGAAGTGATATCCATGTGCTTTTTGTGTTCACTGACCTATAAAACGGACGGTGGCTGTAGCAAATTTTGCACTGGTCTCATAACGGTTTGGATTGCCACAAAAACTTCGTCAAAAAGTACTAACAACTTTGTGTCTAAATTGGAGGGGGCCTTGAATGGACACGACACAAACGTTAAACACCCTTCGGATCTCAGCCAGGAAACCGAAAAGAACCTACTCAAGCAGGATTCACGCCGAGAACACAAGCGATACGGTGGTCACAAGGCTATCGGTGGAGCTTAACTCACCACTTGAAAACTGTTACGACCCCACCTGATAGAGAAAGGCAAGAGCAAACGCAAGACCACGAGCAGTATCTCTATCACGAACGAACGCAACGATATTGCAAAGCGGTACGAAAATCAGAGCTCAACTATCGGAACGCAACTCTCGCAACCTAGAACCCCCAACAAGTAAGGAAAAAGACGGCCTTCAAACGAGCTTTATCTGCTGCTCAGCCCGAAGGCAAAATTGCGATTTACAGCATCTGTATTTATAGGTTTGCGGTGGCCTTGGACCTAGGTCGCCAAATGGACCAATCAGAAGCCAGCGTAGCTTCCCGGACGTTCCAGAATTCTCACGAGCTTTCTAGTTCCCGGGAAATGAAGAAATCCATTTCCCTTGCAAATAATGCGATTTTTTGGGAAAAAGTGCCTTTTCCCAACAAAAACAAGGTACGGTGTGGCAAATGGCGAGATGGTATTCGTGAGATGTGTCCGAACTACCGAAGCTTATAAAACGAAATCATTATGCCAATGCTCAGTAGAGTCTGTCCGTCCAGGAGATACGTCCGCGAACTTACTGGCATGGAGTTTACACCGCAAGCCCCAATGTTTTGGGGACAATGAAAGTCGAAAAGAGGCACGTCCGAACACCTATTGCGCGAACGAGCAAAAGTTTGTAGCTGTACAATAGGGCTTCCCATACAGTGATAATTAACACCCGGCTCTTCACATAAGAGTTATCAAAAAGGCATCATAGACAGCGTAAGTTGGCGAACGTCATCCGAGCTCTAGCTAAAGGATTTGTGGTCTAATCAGACACCTCACCAACGATGATGCGGCTGAGAAGGTACATAAACTTCTCGGTTACCTCCGGCGGCTCATCGTCAAGGATGAAAGCAGGCACAAGTGTAAAGACAAGCAAACTGAAGTGAAGCCTCTAATTTGCCAAAGGTCCGCGGCTTCCCGTGATTTTGCACAGATTAAAGAAATATCGTGTGCATACTCTAGATTGTGAAGTCTAGTACGTCGTGTCATCGCGCGCTAGCCACTTCTAGTTTCTGTTGACTACGCGGGTCATAGCGAGCGACTGGAAGCATTTTCACGTTACGACATTTATTATGACGAAACGACCGTTAGAGCAAACTAGATGCTGGTCCTTCAACTCTCGTAACAATGGCGCTCCGATGCATCTGGCGAGCTGACGAACCACGAAACTCTAATACGAAACTGATATCAGGACTACAGATCGCCCAATCCAACATTGTGATCGGCTAAAAAGTGGCCATGACTTCGTTATACGTTACGTACGAAGTGGAACACTGTCCCGAAGGAAACTTACAGTATAATACTCAGCTAGAGTGATTGAGATTAACGACAGCGTTCTAGATTCCACGTATAATGTTAGTCCCCTGATTATTATCTAAAACCTCCGGCGCACTTAGTATAAAGACTGGAGATCCCAATATTCACAACAAACGCCCATCATTAGGGCAGCGGCTGAGATGAGCTTCCTGCTACCAAAGATCACATCCATTGTACATCTATGCATCCGGCAAGCCAGGGTTAATTCCCTCTCATCGCTAAACCAAACGGGATGAAACTCGGTCCTATAAACATTAAGTTCGACAAACAGTAGGTTATATTGCATTGTCGCTGATTGAATGAAATGGTTTTTTAGTTTTTAGATTTGAATCGTGAAGTTTTGTTTCTCGTCCGTTGCGCAGATATGATGAAGGCACAAAGTTTACGTGTCAAATTGAACTCCGAAGCACAACTTCTCGCACTGGAGCCTGGATGTAGTGCCCACCGTTCATACTGCTTTGATGAGACCGTTCGTCGTCCTCTTCGATTCGCTTGCACAACGTCGTTTGATTTTCTCAATAACGAACGACAGTACCAGTTGACCCTCTGTAGTCCTTCGGCAATCACTCGTATACTCAACCGCGTAAGTTGCAGGGTTAAAATTATCCGCTTTTTAAAATCAGTCAGGTGATATCCCCGTAGCATGATGTCTCATGGGGCTGAGTTATATGACAATGGGCTCATTCTCAGACGGAGAACAAAGGGGACCGCAACCATACTGATAAGTGGACGATGATATGTTTAGTTTCTAAGACACCTGACGTTCAGTCAACAGGTCAGTATTCGATAAGCCCCTCAATTAGAAGGCCCTTTCAACAACCTGAGGTAACATTATAATTTTATCGTGGGTATTTTTTCTACTTTTGTGTACAACTCTTCTTCTACGAAGGCTGTTCAAAAAATTAGCTCAATGCTTATTAACAGGTTCTGCTCGTCTCTAGCAAAAAATGTCGACTCGAAAACGGAAAAGATAATGTTGAAAGACGGAGTGGCCGTATAATCTTGTGACGGGGTGTACGTACACCGCCTTTCTCGGCAATATTGATCCCTAGGAAACGTGAAAGTTAGTTGCTCCGAGGAAGTGAACTATGGGAGGGAAAAGTATCACGTTTGCTTATGTCTTAACTGCTTGTAATTACTACTAGTAGGATAAGGGAGAAAAAGACCAGCTAGAGTGCCTTAAAGTACCGAAACAACACTACTTCGTCACTGTATATGGTTGTCAGAAGTTTAGCGTTTATCATGTCATCTTTCAACACGTGAATGAATCACACTATCAGAAGGTTAATATTTACTTTCACCGAAACTAACTTCAGCTTGTCTGTCAATTCCGAACTATTTACTATTTCGAAGTTTTGGATATCAGGGTAGTTAACTGTTTATCTTCTGAACGGTCATCTTAAATTCCCAATCCCTGGCATTATTACACTTGTCTCCCTTCAGTAGTAATCTCTGCTCTGACAAGACACGGAAAGTTTCAAATTACATCATGGTTAAATGTTATTAAACAGCATATATTTTCAGCAAGTGTGAACGATTAGGCATTCGATCTAGCTAGTATAACTCAACAGTTACTCTAGTTAAGGTGCAACAGCTGATCCTTTGCTTCCACGGGAAGTCGGAAAGCTAGCCATCGAACATTATGAAACTGTCACCTCAGGTGTCAAGCGAATCTCTTGGGCTCCATTCTGAATTGCTGAGGGAAGGCAATACATTTAGCTGCTTACGTTGAGAGACTACTGATAAACCGGATCGCTTGAACCATTGTACACATCAGCACGGATACAGAATTTTCTCTTCATCCTCAACGCCTGCATTCTACCAGCACGGTAATTCTCCATTCTGATTTAGAGTTCACAGCAATTGCTTTTTACTGAACTTGAGGCAGGCGACTTTACTTATTGGTGACTTCCCGTTTACACCCAACCAACCTATCTTTTCGTTTCAAGTCAAATGCGTTCGGCTGGTTTGGCCTCAAATGATTTGAAGTGCCGTGGTGATTCGAAACCGATTGTGCTATCAATCGCAAAATATGCGACTCATTCTTGTGACATTAATGTACTCACAATACCAGTATAACGGTCCATAATAAAGCCATGCGTGACAGCATGATCCAATCTGACCCATTCCTAGCGCAGGTTAAGCATGATAGAGTCTAGTGCATGGGGATGGCCATCACAGTGAACCCTATCCTTCTTAGCCAAGCATGGCTTCCCATAACGAGTCACAAATTTCGTGAAACTGAGGGCAACGTAGAACGCAGTATTGGGCTTGATGAAAACCGTTGTCAAGACGGTCACCGGATGGAAACTGCACATTGAAAAAGAGGCCGTATTAGGATACGCAAGAGTGGATTCGCAACACAACAGAGAATTTGTACCGTTTCTGATCGTCACAAGGCAGACCCTTACGAGGAGGTTCAACGCAGGACGCATCATGTATATGCCAACAGTGGTAGTGATGAACAGTAAGTTGTCAAAGTGCAACGCATGCAGCCAATAGAAAATGAACCAATGGAATAGATCTCGATCCGAGAAACGCGATGGACCCACAAGGAGAAGCTGAAATGTGACCTGCTTCACGCCTTGAAGTCAAGTTATTGTTTATAGTTCTGGCCCACCGTGTGTTTCACAAACAAAGTATGAGGAGCCAAGCGACCGGATATGTAAAGTATGTATTCTAGTCAATGAAATAGACTGCTTCTACATTCTTCTTTAAGTTCGTCGGAGGCGTAATAACGGAGGACCGTCCGGGGCACCCATGTCGCTTCTGGTAGGAAGTGGAATGAATTGGACTATAATGGCAACAGGGTACTGTTGTTTGACAGTTTCTGTGAAGTACGTATTTCGGCAGATAATATCTTCCGATATGTCCGGTCATTTGGGATGCGCTTTGCAACTCCAAAGTGAGGAATGTTGCTCCGAACTGTAAAAATAATCAGTCTTAGAATACAAGAAAAAATCCTGGAAACTGTTAGTTGGTATGAGTAGCTGAGAAGTTTTGCCTTGAATTGCGGACTGTGGGAAGTGAAGGCAGAGATGGTATTTCCAGGGCTCGGACAGTGTTCTAAAAATTGGGACAGCTTTGACATCAGAAGTAACTTAAAGGTCGTGTCAACGAGATCACAATTAAAGCAGTTTTAATTCAAGATTACGAAGCGTGGTCACTGACGTTTGAGAATATAAAGCATATGGAAGTGTTTGGTTCAGCGGCCTTTGACATACGTTTATCACACGCTCCGAGAGAGTGTGAGCCATGAATAAGTTGTCTTACACACGCGCACTATTATTACTTGCGACTTATTCGTTTGATTGCAAGGTGCAAGCATCTTGACGTATATTGTTTGGATTTAGACGTATGGGTCTCGGGGAGTGAGAATCATGCTGTCCTTCTCTTCGTTTATAAAATAAAGCTTTTTCATATCCTCAATGCTGCATAACAGGTGACCATCAAATAAAAAGATCAATGTAATGCTGGCGATTACGATAATAACCACGAATCGATCGTAAGGGAATGAGGATCTTCAGATGTCTGTCTCTGAAGATTCATTAGCTGACGGACTCGTTACATACATTTCACTGTAGACAGGTAGTGGCATGAGAGCAGCAACCGTTAACGGATGCACACCTGTCTTCAAGTGGAAATACACGACTTTTCATTGACATAAGTGACGCACGTTGATAAACGTCAGCCTAGCTGTTAAAACGAGACTATCCACCACTTCATATACATCTCTACCAACAGTTATGTAGATAAAAGCATTCGCCAGCTCTAACAAACCTCAATCAGGAATGGGTGTAGGCCTAGACTTTTGTAAATCTCAAAAATGAAGAGGAAAGCTTATTCCGTTTCGACAAACTGATGTTGTTAACCTGTTAGTGTTGTGTTGCAGACTAAAGCGACGTCGTGAGCATGATCCAAATGACGGATTTTGACATCTGTAAGAGGTCTGGCACCAAAAAAGGAGGAAAATGGTGAGCAATCTTTCCAAATGCCGTCCACGACCGAAAACATGTTTGATAAAATCCTGCAGATGCACACTTGCCTCAACATCTGTCCGTATGAAGTCTGAATGAACAAAACATACTGATCGGACGCGCCAGAAGACGCCACTAACAACAAGATCAAACGATCTGAACATGTCTAGGACAACCAAAGTTAGTCTTCAATAGTGGTGCCAAAAGTCTGGTGTTCGACGAAGAGGGAAGATTTAATCAATACACCCACGTCATGGTCATGAATATCACCATCGGCAGTATCACATTAGCGATTCAGGTTGATACGTAACAGGTATACAACCATAGAGAGAAGAACAGACCCTGTCTATGAAACAAAAGGAAAGGAAGAGAGGGAACCTATTAACTAAAAATTACTAATGTGTA
>JTDE01003458.1:63946-75364 GCA_014338405.1 Paragonimus skrjabini miyazakii
CTACTCACGTTGCACAGCTTGTGATCATTGGGACACGTAGTCCGTATGTCATCTGATCGTTTGCCCTACCGGGCATTATATACTGTGGATCGATCTACACTTTTGGAGTCGCTTAAACGCAGGGGTGTACCGACCAAGTATGTGAACATACTGTTGGCGCTTTACTCCCATACTTCAGCTCAGGTTAAGGTTTACGGTGAGCTGTCTGACGGTTTCAACACCAGGAGTGGCGTTCGTCAAGGCTGTCCTCTCTCACCATTTTTGTTCAATTTCGTCATAGACGAAATAATGGAGGACTGTCTGCGGCACTCAAATGATGCCAGTGTGGACCTCCTACCTGGTGGATTATTAACCGATCTTAATTATGCTGATGACAAAGCGTTGCTGTTTGGCAACTTTCAAGCAGCATAAACAACGCTAGACGTTATTCCGCGTTTGGCTAAATACTTCGGAATGAGATTTGCAGCCTCAAAGTGCAAAACACTTCTGAAAGGTTGCTGTGATTACGTAGGTTTACTGTTAGACAATGAAGTCATGGAGGTTGTTGACCGATGTGTGTATTTAGGAAGTTGCGTCAGCGGCGGCGGAGGTGTGGAGAATACAATAGAAGCGAGTATCTCTAAGGCTAAGCACCTTTGGCAACAGAGAGGGCTGTGTTACGTTATGGCAGTGAAACTTGGCCGCTTAGGATAGAAGACGTGAACCGTCTCCAGGTATTTGACCACCGGTTACTGCGTTCAATCGCTCGTATTGGGTGGTACAAGTAAGCAACAAGGAGGTTAGGAAACGGGTTTTTAGTAGTGATTGTCACATCTGCACAGACCTAGACGGTTACGTCATGTACTAAGGATGTCAGGAAGTCGTATGCCAAAATATACACTGCTTGCCGACACAGCGGCCGATTGGCGCAAGGTGCGAGGTGAACAGATGATAATCTGGCCTGAGGAAAGAAATTGTTCGCGAAGGTGTTAACAGTTCGATTATCATAGGTCTCAGTCTCAACAACAAACAACAATTGGCTTTGTTCACTCCAGAGCAGCGGATACTCAGACAGCGAACATACGAAACAGTCAACGGCAGCACAGCTGACAACATAAAGGTTTAAGACGTGGTAAAAATGGGAGAAAAACAAAACAGGAAAGAACAATGGTATAAGATTAGCTGCCGATTAACCGACCGTTACAAAGACAACGTGCGAAATAAGAAATAACTGAAGCCTTAAGAGATGTCCACGCAAATACAGATCTAGGGGATAGTCTCGTATTAATGTGGGATACATGGGTGGTGTGCACTTCGTAAAAGTAACGGTAAACTTACCACAGGTAAGTACGGGAAAAAAGAGCCCTCTTGAAATGGAGAAAAGATTAAGGGATCGGCGCAAGGAAAGTAAATCTGCTGGAAGTCCAGCGAATATAACTGGGAAACAGTAAAGTAAACGTGGTAACACAATCTACGGCAAACTGGTTTACAAGACAGAGAGGAACTACAAGGTATTCTAAGCGACCGGTAAAGAAGATCAACATCGAACTATAAGCGAGAACCCAACAACATGATGTGGTCGGTAGAAGATACTAAAAAATAAGGCGACAAGGTATTCAACAGCTTTAGGAGTTGGTATATCGGGTAATCTAAGAGACATAGAAGTTGAGTGGGCAAAAAAAGTATTTCGCCCCTGCAAAGAATACAAACTGCTCAGAAATTTTGCAGGTCTACTTCAACTGATGAATTTCAGATCATTTCATTATTTTTAATGAAGCCTCGTCAGACATCATTATCGCACTAGTATGCATAAAAGATACCACTAGATCCTTTAAACATGAAGTAAGGGAGAGATTAGCACCCTGAAGAACTACACAATCTGTTGCAGTGTCCGAGGACGTGTGGCCAATCATTGTCGAGCACTGAAGACGATGTGAGAAGCATTGTTTCACTAATTTAAGATACAGCAGATCCCATTTTCCCTTCTATGGAAGTTGTAATACCACACTGTAATTCAGTGTCTCGAAGGCGTTAGTGTGAAAAGGGAGGCAGAACCGCACAACCTTGCCGTACTGTGGAGAGGGAGCAAATTAAACAAGCAAACTAATAACTCATCGACAGTGGAGTTTGATAAGCGAACTGGAATAAGTATATTCGAAGATGAGGAAATAAGTGTGGCAAAAGATGTTTCGCATATTTCAAAGGCAAACAATCAGTATGTGATTTTATGTTCTTACCCGTAACTGAGTTGATATGTACACTTCTGCCGTGGTCATAGCTACGCCGATGGGCTCGCTCTGCACATAATCTTTATTCTTTATTTCAGAAAGCTCTATTTCTCACGTTTTTACCCTACCGCTCTCTTTGTAAAGAGTAGTATTAAGCAATATGTCGACTGAGTTGAACCTTGAACATTCAGTCGCGCTATGCCACTGCTTGTTAGTTTTACGCGTGCTTCGCCGATTCACCAATGTACCGCGTTATCGCTGTTCAATGGCTTATCGATCATCATTCCTGTTGCGTTCACTGACAATGAGCCTCCATCGGCAAATTGAAACTATATGCATCTCTTCATATATGCGGATGCCAGAAGTGAATTTTCGAAAGGAAATTTCGTTGAGATTTGTGCACGGTTAAAATTTTGTAACAACCTTTTATTGTCTTTTTCTATGTACTTTTCAAAGGCATCTGCCAATAGCACGATACTTGAACATAAAATGTGAAAGTCTACCTGTAGCAGGTACGTTTGATGTTCGCGTTCATTTAACACAACGGCTGGATCTACAAAAGGAAGTAGTCCAGTTCGTGATGTCTACCAGTGGAAATGCAAGGTTACAGAATTCGAGATTGAGTCATTCAGCCAATACTTCGATCAGATTGACGACTGGAGATTTCACTCAGTGTTCATACTGAACGATGGATTTTACCATCTATAACAGACCGTGTGCAAACCCAATTCAGTCTGTTTGAAAGTGAACAGTTGTATATATGTAGATGCGCGTGTACTTTTCCTTTTCTTTCTTGAGTGTATGGAAAACCGTTACGGAACCTTCCTTCTTATACCTGAGGTACTAGGGGGAACTTCAAAACACGGATAAGAATGTAGGGTGAAGGTAAAGTGTGCTGAAAAGCATATGTGGAAAAACGAGTTTGTACTTCCGTTAGCGCCTGTGCGGATACACACAGGAGGTAGGTTGACTTGCTTCATTATGCGCTACCGCAAACAACGATAAATTCGCCACACATTATGTTCTTTTCCACATTTTTACTGTTGAATCCTGTACCTCGCTCTCCCACTTAATACGTTCCTCGGTTTTTAATGTACTATTACTTCCTAAACATCTTCCAGTTTTTGCCTGCCATGCTTGCCAATAGATGTGACTTGACGGTGAGCGCAGAGCGAAGATTGAGATGACACTCACGCAAAAAGGAGTCAATACCCCTGACATTGAACTGTATTATACACGTATAGTCGTTTGTTAAAGACACAAAATAAACATGCCACAAAAAGAGACTGTCGGTCGAAACAGAGATGACGTTGAAATCACTTGTAAACATTGTTAAAAAATAACGAAAGGGCGAGCACATGTACACATTCCGAAAGCAACATGATTAATAAAGTCAAGTGGTGCGGTTGAGGGGAAGGGTTGTTTACTTTTACTTCTCACCCCACGTTGCTTATCAATGCACAGAGGAGGATCTCAATGGTGATGAGCTCTTGTCTCCAGTCTTTAGGTAGGGATTTCTGGTAGGGAACTATTCCTAGCGAAACTTTTTTGAACATGTGTTGACATGCCATTTCTGGTACATCTTCTTCCAAGGAGATCCAAACTGTCATACCAACTGTAACATAATTAAGTCATTAGTTTGACTACGTCAGTCTTATCACCTGAGGCTACGTGTCCGTGGATTATCTTTCTCGGACTGGCTAACTCGAATACGCATCACGAGCTGACTGTGATAGTCTCCTGATTATGATAGACCTCGGGTGCACAAATTTAGGCAGAACATCTGTCACATCAATTCGAAGGCGTGATAGTTGCCGAGAAAATTATTTAATTCCAAATTTATTTAAGATGTAAAATCTCAACGTAGCAAATGTCAACGTTTCTGCCTTATCAGAACATCAACGACATGGAACCGAGTCTTCAACTCAACCAGCTGAAAACAACCTTTCGGAAATGCAGCTGGGGCTGGGGTCAGTGAAATGTCGAATTCAGTAGACGGAGAAATGAACCGAAACGGGGGGGATGAAGTATACAACTTAAAAACGTGTGCAGGAACAAAAGGATGAAAATATGGAAATGGGCTCTGGCAAGGCACAATAAGTTGTTAACATCGTTTGCACGTACTTCTAAAATGAAAGTGGTGGCCCATGCTGTGGAAAACACTTGGATCTACCTGTGTGAGACATACAGTGACTCAATGGTAATCCAAAATTATGTCGATCACGCAGAAAAGAATTTCAAATTGCGGTTGAGAAAAATACTGGTAACCAAGCGGAAATAACTTATTTAACTTAGTTCTACAAGGGTCAGGCTAAAGTCGCTCTTCAGCACTGCACTGTTCTGAATTAAAACGAAGGATATAACCTGGCAATAAATATTCTTCACAAGCGGTTCAGGTAGGGCTGTTAGGTGCCTCGTAGACAAACTTTTGAATGGATGAAGTCTGTCTCCTGGGGATTTGACAGACGTGGTTTATCTGACTCAACAAACGCATGTTTATGAAGTCACATTCACAAGCGAAATACGATTCAAACTTAGATGTTAGTACGACCAACCAGAAAAGTGTAAAAGAGCCCTCGTCTCGTCTTCGTTTCAAATGTGATACAGTGACTGTAACAATTGTTTGTCAGAACCATGAGCCTATATATTGTACTCCAATTGTGCAGACGTAGAGCGTACAAAGTGAAGGGGAACGGCGTCAGACTTGAAGTATAAAACTCGTCAGAAGAGCAGGAATGTGAGATACAGCGACGTCGTCATAAAAGAAACAAACATCTGATGAAAAGTGGAAGTCGGCCTGCTACCAATCAGCTGATCTTTACTATTCGTTGGTCCAGTTGCGGCAGTCCGCACGACCCTGACAAATGTTCCGAGTTTTTGACAAATTGCTAGTGAAAGGCTACGTATAACATGAGGACGCAAATTATGCAGCGTGTGTCTGAAAGTCAACCATGTAGTGCCCAATTGCGGATGACTGTGCGGCTGCACCCTTGAAAGACGTGGTGAACGTCAACATCGCTTGCTTCACCCAACGAACCAGCCCCTAACTCACTTACCACTACTAACCACCATTCATCGACTATCGAGGCGGAACCGACTGTCAAACGCCCTTATGCAGTTTTGTCAATCGTACTAGCTATGTTGCGACAGGCATGAAGTATCACGCACACATGGACGTTATCGAACAGTGGTTCAGATGCCACATTCATTCCGGGGACGTTTGTAAAAGAACTGGATATAGCTGGTCGGTCAAAACGGCTCACACTTGACAGTTTGAACCATTGCGGTACCCCCATTCTAGCCGAGGTGAAGTTAGGTGCAGAATCAACAGATTTGAAGACCGTCATGCGTTTGAAATGGACTTGTTCAGTTAAAAGACTGTCAGGAGACAATCGAGTCGTTCTTACAAAGGACGAACTGTAATCCTGCAGCGACATTAGGGATGTCCAGTCTTCGGATTATTCATGCTCCGAGATAAGCGTACTTATCGGGTCGGACGCACCTGAAACTCACTGGATTATAAAACAGAAGATCCATAAACAGAGTGAACTGAGGGATAGGGTTGAATGAAATGTAGATCTCCTTACGATAACTTGGGTCGGGCAATTTGGTGTTCTGTTTGTCAAACGAGGAGTGTGACGGAGAAGCCATACGGTTATATTTCCATCTTTAGCACTGAGGCGATTCATATCGAATTAGCACTAGAGACTGAGTCTATTCTACGTGCCTTTAACCAATTCGCTGCCAGAAGCTGCCTACAGCAACCATATGGTGACAATGGTACGAATTTTGAAGGGCCAGAAAGGGACACTGAAGTGTTGCTCAAAGCCTGGACTCATAACACTAGAGCTCTCCTTATTCTTAGTTGTGAGTTGTTCAATTCACTGAAAGCAAGCCGTCAAGGGGGTGCACAGGAAAGATTTAGTGGGGTTATAAAAAAGTCTGCTGGTGGCCCTATAAGAGCAAATCGCTTTAGATTAGTTTTTTCATAGGACGCTAGTACATTTTAGGACAGACCCGTTAATACACAGATGGATAACCTTGATGAGTAATGTAGTCTTAATTCGAGCACATTACTCTTGCCTATCAACAATTCATCTACCCCAATTTCGAAGGCAGTGAACGGGAAACGTCTTAACCGACGATGACGGCAGGTCAATTACTTTCCCGATTAGTTCTCAAGTGAGTGGATATAGTCCTGTCTGTTCCTATTGTGACAATCCAGTGGTGACAAGCGAAGAAGCACTAAATTGCAAAGGGTGACCTCGTATTACTGGTTGATATGAGTATACTGAGATGTCGCTGGCCAAAAGCAACTGTCAAAAACATCAAGGAAGGGGAAGAAAGTCTGGTGGGCGATGTCTTTGTACGAACAGCCAGTGAGATCATTCGAAAAGACATTCGGCACCTGTGCAAACCAAAGGCTTGGTTTTGCTGGAGTGTCTTAACGGGGAATGGGCCATAATTGTCACCTTGTGCCATCCCTAATTCCTGGGGGAATATTACCTCTATTCAAGTGCTACTCTTGTTTCCCCCTTTCTTCCCCATGTTGATCTAAATTGTCCTGCCGATTGTAGCACACTTAAGTCACTGGTTTGATTACGTTATATTCTCATCACCCGAGGATACGTGCTGGTGGACTATCTTCCTCGGAATAACTGCCCTGCGTAATCATCACAAGTTGGCCAAGACAGTCGTTTGACTTTGGTAGAGACCAGGCACATAAATTCTGACTGAACATTCGCCGCAACAATCTGTAAACCTAGTAGTTGCTTACAATCCCTCTTTCTTAGGATTTTCCATTTTTGTGATTTTCATTTTTCTTATTTTTAACTTTTGTTTTGGTGATCTATTTTTCCGGAATCCTCGAAGATAAATGTAAAACAGGGGTGGGTGGACTATCAAAAACCCATTTAAGTGTGAGAAACAAGTAAGCTCTCACGCATGTGCGCTGTTTTCAGGCTTTCCTTTCGTTGTTAAAACCGTACAGCATTGTTTCTTCTTGCTACCCTGCGATCAGGGAGTTACCGAAGTATGGCATTAAAAAATGAGTGTAGTGTGCAAAACCGTTGACCTTTGTGCATCCCTGATTGCGTAAAGATCGGTGTGTACATACGTGAGACCGCCTGTTTACGGTAAGCCTGATTTTAACTTTCCCACTGGCGAGTGTGCAAATTGGTTACTTGAGTACTTACTGGCGTTTATTTTCTACTCATATACACAGATCGGAAATGTTTACAGATTACAAGCTGAGTTAACTAGCCATTCCCGCATCAGAATTCATCTCTTTTTCATCCCAGAAGCACCGAGCATAAAAATCCTGGGGCTGGATATTTGTAGTCAAAGCACGGGAAGCTACTTTTTATTAGCGCAAGAAGCTGGATTGTTATGTTAGTAACGCGCGCGTGTTGGGAGCTGAACTAAGCTGAAACTAACTGAATTCAACTGTTCTACAACCAACTAGGTGGTGCCATTTTAGTGTTACAGCATGTACAGGGATAAGAAACCGGGTAAACAGATGGTACAAGTGTGATTAACCACATCCAGGAAGACATGTCAAACGAGCAGGACAGTGCAAGCACGACTACAGAACAGTTTAACTGTAGCGAGAAACTATCGAGTGACTCCCCGTCTAAACCGTGTTTTTCCGCTTGTCTATTCTGAACGCAGGCTTCTATGTATGCTTACGATAGAGGGCCTAATATGAACTCTGCCACTTTAGTCAGTCATGTACCAATTTGTACGCAGCGCATACTTGCTCATATAATACTCAAATCTTCGAGGTCGTCCCGCTTAATCCCTTTCAAGTGTTGCTTAACGTATTCGAAGATTCCACGCACCCTTCATCTAACATTCATTCATGTGTCGCCGAATGGGCGCAAGCCTATTTCACGCTTTCTCCTTCTCTCTCTTGGTCGCTGCTGGTGACACCAAACTGGGCTAGATTTAAATACATATCGAATTTCTGAACAATGCTGGAAACTTGCGGTTAATTTAAGAGCCCTACCGAGTATTCCATCCGGTGTTTGTCGGTACTACAGTTTGATTAAACGTTCAATACTCGTGCGCACGTACACTTGTCCAGTGCAACAGTGATTTGTTGCTATCATAATACAGGATCACTGATTTTAAAACCGAGATAGCGGAAAATTTCAATAAGGTAAACTTGAATAAAAGCAAAGAACAGCTAGGTGATAATTAGCATGCTTATGTTGACGGGGGAAAATGTAAAAGTACGAAGGTTTTACCAAGCAAAAATATCTCGGCGAAAAACGGATTGAGTGAAAAATCTCAAACAAAACAGAATAAGGACAAATATTACAGGCAAAAGCGTTTATCGAATATGCAATTAAAAATTCCAAGGAGCTATAAACAGTTGCAATATATCAAGGTTTCAATCCTCATAACATCATTTTATTCGCAGAGCAACGAACGATAAGCTTACAGGGAAACTCACTTCAGCTATTTTATTCTTTTCATAATGAGGAGGAGAGGGACCTCTCGAACCATAGGGAAAACAGCTCATATCCTCAAGCGTCCATACGCATACCAATGACAATGTGACGCCAAGACCGGAGTGCGCGCGTCAGATTCTTTCTTTCGATCTAATGGTACACTACACTTTCTGGTGCCGCTGCAGTTTTTTAAAAATGGGTTGGTTTCGAATTTACAGATTTTCAATTACCAATAAATAGGTTCGATGTTTGAGGTGCAAACTGTCGGGATCCAGTCTGTGGCATTACTAAGAAAGTGTCTGTTGATCTACAGTTATTTTCAGCGATTCCAGTGATTTCAATGGTTCAATGGTTCAATGGGTTCTAAACGGAAGTAGGAGGCTGGAGCTTTTGAGGTTCCCATATCTCGATGCGTAGAATATCGAGGCCCTTAGCAACAGGCTGAAATGGGGAAAAGAGGTGCAGTATGTGCACTAATGCAATAAATTACTGTGAAATTTCTGAGCTTCCGGCATGGCTTCGTAGCTCAGCTGGTAGAGCGCTTGCCGCGTTTGGGCATGGTGTTTCTGTCGCTGGTTCGAATCTAACCGAAGTCCAGAGTTTTCGCAAATGGATCTCTTCTAAATTATCAAATCTGCCAAACTACTTATCGGTAATTGAATGCCAATGCTCATCGGTGGCGTTGGTAGTCTCCAGCGTAAACTGATCGAGAAATCCTGTTTGGGCAGTCAATCAGCTGGATCATTTGGTGGATTCCATATGACACAGTTGATTGGGTGGGTAACTAGGTCCAAATGTGAAATTTCTGAGCTTCCGGCGTGGCTACGTAGCTCAGCTGGTAGAGCGCTTGTCGCGTTTGGGCATGGTGTTTCTGTCGCTGGTTCGAATCCAGCCGAAGTCCAAATTTTTCGCAAATGGATCTCTTCTAAATTCAATATATGTTGGTTCAGTCGAGCCTTGAAAATTGCTACAGGGCTGGAGAAAAAACATGGTCTGGAAGAGCATTCCAAGCCTTGCAAATGCGCAATGAGAAAAAGCTGTCTGCATTCAAGTTTGCTATGTTGGATCTCTAATTTAAGGGGGTGACCTCTCAGTTTCACGCTACTCCCCTTGTTGAGCGTCAGGCCGCAGGGGTGTTCCGGGAACTGCATTATCAAAAAGGTTAATACTAAGTCACCTCGAAGCCGTCGGTACTCTAAGGAGTACATGTTCAAAGATTTCGACCTTTCCTCATATGGTTTAGTTTTCAGGCCCCGAACTGCCTTAGTGACTCGTCGTAATACCGTCTCCAGGAGTAACTTATCCTTTTGAAGATGCGGTGGTCAGATTACAGTTCCATTCTCCAGGTGCGGTCGAATGAATCCGTTATAAAGAAGCTGAAAACAATTAAGGTTGAACTGGCCGAAGAGGCGTTTCAATAACGCTAGGGTGTTTCTAGTCTTTTTTGCATACGTTTCAGCGTTCGCAGAGCTCCAGAGAGTGTGTGAAACAGTGCATCCTAGGTCCTTCTCAATAATAACCGTTTGAAGCAGATTTCCGTCGAGGTAATAAGTGGTTTTCATAGACCTGCGAATGTGCATAACTTTGCACTTACTAGCATTAAATTCGAGTCGGTTCACTCGAGACCAGTTGAATAGAGTGTCAAGGTCTTTCTGTAGGATGATAGAATCATCGGTTGTGTTGACGGCACGACAAATTTTGACGCCGTCCGCAAACAATAGTAACGGAGAGGTGATTAAAAGCGGGAGATCGTTGATGAATACCGAAAATAACAGCGGGCCAAGAATTGAACCCTGGGGTACTCCACTGAGGCTGGGCTTGCAGGTAGAGAAAACACCACTAACGCGCATCCTGTATAGACGGTTAGCAAGATACGACACAAACCTCTAGAGAAGATTGCCTCGTACCCCATAGTAGGAAGGTTTATCGATCAAAACAGGATGATCCACGCGGTCGAATGCCTTAGCGAAGTCGAGATAGACAACGTTCATTCCATTACCCTGATCAACTGCTTCGTCCAGTGGTCGGTGGCTATCGGCAGATTAGTGCTACACGAACGGCCCTTGCGAAATCCGTGTTGCGCATTAGAGAAGAACTCACGAGAGGTGAGATACTTGTAAAGGGAGTCGTGTACAAGCGCCTCTGAGATTTTTGCAGGGCTTGACAGCAACGCAATTGGTCTGTAGTCACTGGGGAAATTTCGCCTACCACCCTTGAAAACGGGTGTAATACTCGCGAGTTTCCAACTGCTGGGTACTGTTCCTTGGTAGGCGGATTGCGTACACAATAAGCTAAGTGGGTCAGCAAGCTGCTACGCCGCTTCCCGTAAGACCTTGGGTGGTGTACCATCAAGGCCAGGAAAGCTGTCCCTAAGGCCGTGGAGGAAGTATCCACCGTGCAAGTGCCATCGACTTCAGTGTCAAGACGAATCTGAGGAACTGATGGTGACTGCGCAAAAACACTACCGTAAAACTCAGCAAGGACATCAGCGGTCTCCGTATCAGAGCTAGTAATGCCTGATAGGCCCAAGAGTTGTGAAACTCCGGCTTTTGCCATGCGATTTGATACAACAAATCGGAAAGGACTGTTCGGATCAGCGATAAACCGTTCTGTAAGACGTTGTTGGTAATGAAGACGGTCGCGTCGGATAAGCCATGTACACCGATTCCTTAGGGCAGCGTATATTTTTTGGTCAGCTTCCGATCCTGATAACCGAGAGCACGTCCATGCATACCGCCTCTTCAGAATGAGGAAAA
>JTDE01003458.1:75464-86909 GCA_014338405.1 Paragonimus skrjabini miyazakii
AGACAGTTCTCGCTGTTCACGTGATTAAGTGCATTAACTCCACAGACAATCGAATCAAACAACATTAGTACCGTTATAGCTGAGTAGCTGTCACTTTTGTCAATATTTATAAGAAGGAACTCAGTGAACCACGAGGGTCCGCGTCTGAGAGGTGAACCCAATCTACGGCGATCAACTCCGTGGTGACTGACTTCAGTTCTCTACTCAGGCTATTAACCATTCACTTCAAGTCTTACACCAGTCGGCTGCGACATCCGCTAAAACCCAGCCGGCGTGATAGACAACTAGTTGACATCGTCAGTAAGTCAATTAACCGTTGTATTATGACGGAGACGTTTGCTTACACTCGCTTCTTACTTCTACATTAACTCGTTCCCATTTGTATTTTGGCCGTATGGTTCTGTTAAAAGCTAATTAGAGCCTACCCACCAAGTCTAATTCTATTGACAGCTTCTCTATAGTCGATTTCACGTTCGTTAATCTACCACAACCCTACCAGTTCGTTTTGATGCTGACCCTCATTCACTGGATGCAGCAGAATCAATGGAGAAAATCATCTGTAATTTTACATCTGCCGCCGAAACTATTCATGTCGGCAAACAAACTGCTTTAATAAACTGTGCCGCCAACTTAACTTAAAAACACATTGTTGATTGCGTTGAGTAGGATAAAGTCATCACCGCACTTGGGAGTTTGTGTACGCAGCCAAAGAATGCAGTATTCACTCGTTACGCCCTGTCTACAGCGAGACAAGAACATGGCCAGTATCCCTATAAACTTCTTCAAAAGTTGAAACATCTACCGATTGCGACTTTAAACCAATCATGGCAAGAGAGTGTTGGGAAGAAATCATCCGCGATCCAGTCAGTTGCGGTTGAAATCAAAATCAAAATAGCCTAAGGTCACCGGAGGAAAATAAAAGCGACCTCAACACTGACTTTGACTCAGCCAGGCAGTTCGTGCTCGCCTAAAAACAATCCCTCTCATACGGTACTGATTCGACTAGTTACTGTTTATTGTCTATCAGGAGTGTGTTTTCATCCTATAAACATACGCGACTACGCAATCGGCAATCTTTACCTCTACTTTTGTGACTTAGGTTGGCACCGGAAACCAAAATATCCTGTCATAAGGGTTTCCCGTAAAGCGTGTGGAAAGAAGGGTCATTTCCACCGAGATTGCATAGCTTCCTTTGTTCTGAAACCGGTACCCCGTCAGTACGTCGCATCGGCAGTCAATTCGTTTTTCAGTTGTAACTGGTGCAGCTGCTCAGCCTTTATATTATAGTGTTGTGATTTGTAGAGCTGCTAACAGTATTTCACTATATGTGCTGGCTGGCACTCGCAGCCCACAGAGCTGTTATGAAGGTTGTGGCTGATAGATAAGATCGCACAATCAATCTATCATACCAGCGAATCACAATGGCCTTCACTATCTCATCAAGTTCTACTCATGGTTAGCTATAGGTTCAACTTAAAAACATGTTCTGTGGGTATATCACACTCTCTGTCATGCCAAACCTGTGCAACGACGAGTCAATTGGTCGTGATTTTCCTTGATTACAGGAATGCATCGAAATCCTTCCTAATTTTCATTTAAAGGAATATTGCAGTCCATGTCAGGCTTCACTCTTTTTGAATGTATCACCCGGATTTAAACCAGTAGCCGCAAAATCAAGGCATCAATCTATTCAAGATACCATTTTTATCTGATCGGAACTCAAAGATCTTCTATAAGCCCGTGTAACAGAATCCTCATTTAGCTTAGTAAGCACAATTGTAGGTTATTGTGGATGAACACCATAAAGGTGGAATGGTAATTAATTACAAGACAAATAACCGCGTACTAGGATACAAATAGCAAAAATTTTGCGATGCGAGCTGTACAATATCTTTGATTTGAAGAGCGCATACCACCAAATCGTTGTCAAACAAGAGGAAGAAAAGTATACAACCTTTGAGGTTTACTGTAGAATTGACAAATTTTGCGATACCCCATCTGACGTCACGAACAGGGTTGCGTGATTATAACGGACGGCTGATAATATCGCCAAGTAAAAGCTTCTTGACGTTTGACTACGTCACGTACGGAGAGGGGGCACGACCGAAACGTGTCACAATTCCCGGCTGCTCCAAAATGTGCAGCACCACATTCAACAAGAGACAAAAAGTATCATACACACCCGGTCACCAAACCTCCATGGTTTTGAAATATTCAGAATACTTCAGCCGGACTTTAAGGAACTACCATAACTGAAGATAAAAGCCCAGGAACGCATGGCAGGCATGTTTACATATTGCTCTGAGTGCACAACTAACCTATCCGATAAAATCAGTCCACTCGTACGAAATCGAAAGTTTCCCCTTTCGGAAGGTGAAATGGTTGTGATCAAGGACTTCAAATAGTGACCGAAGAACACTACGTTCCTCACCATCGAACTTGGCGTCACTTTCTTGGTATGAAGTGATGAATCTGACATCGCCACTGCAGTCTGGTTGAACCAGAATGGCAGGTCAGTTGCATTTTTACTACGAAAGTTATCACCGTCAGAACGTGAGTATTCCCATGTTAACAAGAAGACTTACGCTAACAAACACCGGACGCAAATTTCTTCCTACCACTGCTGACGAACTGTCACAAGTCCCATGTGCAAACGCGTGTTCTGATACGTCTACATTCAACACGACCAAGTAATTGTCTAACTTCCGCATGTCTTCAAACGTGCATCTTGACTACTGATCCACAATTATCTCCAAGAAGCTGCGGACCTGACCTCACAACAACAGCATCGCAACGAACGGACAACAGCCTACAATCTGAAGTTTAACTGTCAGATCGAACATCGGAAGTTATTGGTAAGCTTCCATGTTTTACTCAACTTACGAAAACATGACACATCCAACTAACAGAATCCGCTCGTTTAGAAATTCTACATTCCTTTCGTTTTCTTCTGTGTACAGCGGTCAGTATCACATTCAATGAACGAATGCTGGGACGTAATCACAACGCAACGGCAAACAGGTCGCCGCAAAGTTGGCTACTGAATCCAAGTTCCAATTTGAAAAATAAGCCGAACCTATGTTGGTTGAAGAGGTCAAACACACGGGATATACTCCGAATTATGCTCGCACCCATTTCTCAGATTGCCGAGAGGGTAGGCTGTCGTTCAGTCATCCCTCTACTGTTGACCCGTGCACTACATCGACAACAATGAAATCGAATAGCCAGGTAATATTTTATGGGACATGCAATGTACCATAATCCAGTGTAAGACCTTGGAAGGCTACGGCAGACAGTACACCTTCATTGTCTAGGGAAAAAGGAATCACGAACCTCGGGCTATTAAACTTCGTGATAATTCATTTACACATGGTTCGTGCATTTTCATTACGTCGCTCACTTTCATTAAGCCATTTGCAACTTTCCCCTTCATAGTTTATCGCGCCACAAACTTCGAAGTTACCTGTATGTAAAATGAATGTGGTACAACTGAAACGTATACTTATGCTTCATCACACATTTCTTACTCCCATATGTGTACGTCTGCTTACCTCGTTCCCATTTTTAATTTCAGCGATATGGTTCAGCTACGAGCTGATCATAACCTATCTATCAGATCACTAATGCCATTCGCAACGTCTCAATGGCCTAGAACATGTAAGTTGAGTCGACACAACTTATGCATATCTAGATAAATGAACCCACTTGAGGTAAAGTATCAAACATCCGCTTTTTAATCTCGCTGATGCCCAGTCGTTGGTGTCATCTGATGCGGACAACCGGCAACAGGAAGCAATGGTCGATTAGCTGAGGACAGTTACCGTGTTATATCCCGAAAAACGACGTTTCGCTCTCACAGCCGCCTTATACATGCATCCATTATGCTTCGGGTAGATGTTCCCCTGCTATCAAAGATATCCTAGGTTAACGAATATCGTCTTTACCTCAGAGATATGAGTATTCACTTTATTGCGGGCACTACGGAATATTTGAAAAAGCGCGAAATAATGTCTAACATCGACTGTGTCAGCTAAGATTCGTCGGACAGAAACGTTTTGTCTCCAACAGAGTCGCCATCAGTCAGCTCACTGTCAAATAAGATATTCATGCGGACCCTTTGTAGGTGCCCAGGACAGTCTTTCATCCTCGAATCTACAACAAAATTGAACAGAAACGGTGAAGACGGACATCTTTTTCGAACGACACTTTTGATGCTGGAACTGTCAGACGGTTCACCACAGACCTTAACTTGATCTAAAGAACGGAGGCAAAAACTCGCTTGGCACACCCCCGCATTTAGGTAACATTAGAAGTACATCTCAATCCACTGAAGCAAACATATCCTTATTGACGACAGAAACGACCATCGTTAGCCGGCGCCAGGAAGAAAAACCCCTGTAATTACTAATGATGAGTAAGACACCTGCCAAACGCATGGTGTCATTAACAGGTGGATGTTCAACATCAGTGGTATGGACAAATTTGAAGGACCTGTTAGTATTCCATAAACTTCGTTTGGCTCACTAACCACCGCGCCGTGTGCTGGAGTACCTGCTGCCTGAATATTTTGAGATTCTAATTCAATTGTTACTAGAATCTTCAAGGTTGGAAATGCTGGGCTTGTAGTCTAAACTACCCTGATACACAGGCCTTGCCGCTGGTTGACCATTCTCTCGATAACTAGTCGCTGCGATCCATAAGATCGTTGCCCAGTAAAATTTAGAACAAGGTAATGACGTGACAACTCATGGTCTGAACCTAGGGATGGGCTCCAACGAAAACCAACATCCCGAAAAGAACCACGCTACCTGTAGTTAGCAGTTGTGTGATCTTCATGGAACCGGTCAGATTTGGAGACAAAGGACGTCACACGAAACAAGGACAAGCACAATGTCCAAAATTAATTCTGGTTAGGAACAGTATGTGGTCGGCGCACAGTTACAACAGCCGCTTATCAATACTCGAGCGAATCGTAGGTAGCCTAAATTTGCTACCTAAACGATAGTTGGCGGCGTAATGTCGGTCGACCAGGGTGACCATATCCCTGTCCAAAACGATCACATCATGGCTATGTATTAGTCTAGAAAGAGCAGCTAGATCCGAGTAGAAAGCGGCTTCGAAAACGATGTCGCCGTAGTTCGTTGAGGGGTCTAAACAGATACAGTCAAAAAAATTTTAGAGATCTGGCTTCCAAAGATCGTCTTCACAGAACCTGTCTAGCGGATGGCAAAGAGCCTATTATTAGTGGGAATCTAGTTAACCACTGTGGCCGATGTGATTATGGGAATAAGTACGCCTACTCCAGCTATGGAGTCATCCAGAGTGTACAAATAGTGGCGAGTAGATAATGTGGGCGCCGTTGGTTCCGAGGATCCTGGGCTGTGAAGTGTAATATATGTCGACTCTAAATGAATCCACATACAGGCGACAGCAACCAGCTGACACAGTTGACTAAGAATATGAACGCCAAAAACACCTATATTATTTCGCATTTTAAGTCTCAGTAAACGGAAGGTGAAATCCGAAGGGTGGATGACAGAGGACGGAATGCACCGGGACACTGTTACCACGACTGGTTGGATCCGTTGTGGAATATGTAAAATAATGGCAAGAAACGGGGTTGGAAAATATACGGAAAATAAACTGGGCGGCCCGAACAAGAAAACTGCTTGTTTCCCTCATTCCAATCTCTCAAAGAGAGAAATTTTCGAAGGGTTAAGATGGCTAAAGTATTTGCCCCCGAATGGTAAGAGCAAACAGTACGTGGATCATTTTAGAAGACTGGGATATCAAGAACTGTGAGCCAGGCCCTGCTAATTGTTCAGTGAGACCATGTTTCACTATCAAGTTGGGATAGCAGCCGAATGAATGAAGGGGATGAGTTGGGGATCTTGTGACACTTAAGGAGTTGAAGAAAATTTCGGAATTTTGCCTCGGACGACAAGTCGGTAATGGTTGTCTTAAGAGTACAGACGGTTAGATCCCCTAATCAATGGTGCTGATGCCTAGTTGAAAGTGTTCAGTCCAACGTTTTGTATAAGGATGAAATGTATATAAAATTACCTTCATAGGGTGTCTCACTAGCGCTCAGTATTTGGTACAAGTGGTTCAGAGAAGCTGAAAGAGCTTCCGGCAGTTACGAGTGATTCCACTACTCCAAATTTCTTTACGCAAGCGTTTATGAACATCATTCCAGATATCAGCAAGCATTCGCTGGTGAAGAACAGAAATATCGCAGAAATCCAAATGGAAGGGACTTTCTTGTTAGACAATCAACGTGCAGTGATGCTCGCGTTAAGCATTGTGATGTGAATTATGGGCAGAAGGTGTCATGATCAGCGTGGTTAACGGAAACTAGAAATGGCTACTCGGCACCCGAGTAAACGGGTGAGATAGCTCAACGCCACCGGGCGCATCCCCAGGCTGCGGATTGTGGAATGGTCTTCCATGTGAGCACTAACTGCGAAATAAGCGGCGTTCTAACGGCGAATAAGCAGTCGCGGACAATTATCACAGGGGCATAGTGAGTGTATGGTAAGCAGCCGAGTCCCCTAAAAAATGCCACATAAGCTCTTTGAGAGTAATACGACGTGGTGTATCTTACTCCGCCAAAAACGGGTTTCAGATGCCCCAAAAGGGTACATGGGTTCCTGGATAGTACGCCGTCTACCTGGTATGCTGTCTGTTTGACGTGCGGACATTTCCAGTCTCCGACAACCATGGGAAAATCATGTGGAAGGCGTACGAATCACCACGGTGATCACTAGCTCCCAAGGGTAAGTAAGATGTACCGCGTATCTTAAACGGCTGAACCTCACCCGAAGGGCGTATGATCCAATTTGGGTGCCAGTACCCGGTAACAAGAAGCAATCGTCACAATAGCCCAGTCGATCTTGAACTCCCCGGCTGGACAGATCTACTACATCAGTCCTGCCTTCGTTGATAAAGCCTCGAAGTGCTGCGTCACTTCTGCCGCAACCTCCTTTAGAGTGTGTTGGGCATCCAGGATGAATGGACTTTTCCAAAGGACGTATGAACCGAGTCACCACTGGACACTGGCCCACAATGGACTGCGAACTCGGTGCTTCTCCCCGCTGTCTTGTGGGTTAATTTTTTTGAGCTAAAGACTTCGGGTGAGATCCCTCAGCTTGAGCAACCGAGAACTATTCTGCCCTTATGACTATGAACGTATAATATTTGTGAATTTTGTCTTTTTTTCATAACTCAACCCTTTGGCTGAGGTGTCCGCAGCCGGTTTTGCTCCCATGTCATATCTTACCGCACCAAACCAATTTATCGCATTCCCCTCTTTCTTTAAATAATTCTTTACTTAGTGACCCCTTAGTCCCATTTTCGGACACACACCAGAGACTTACCTCATTTGCTTCTCGCGACGGAAGTCACAGCCAGAATGACAGTGTGTCAACCACCAAGATTCCTCCGCTTAAGGAACAGAAACCCTTAATCGTGTTTTGTACACCATTTAAACTTGCCGCCTTTAATGTCCGAACACTTATACAAATAGATCAGAAGGCAACTCTTGCACATACTCTGGAAACCCTCGCCACATATATCTATCGTCTTGTTGAAACACGGCTTCAGGATTCTAGCTCAAAACTACAACTTCAATCCCAGCCGCTTCATCACGTGGGTACAATGTGCGCTTGTCTGGATATCCTGCAGCTCAAGCCACTGGCCAAGTCTGTGTTGCAATTGCCCTAAGCGCATACGCAGAGAGGGCGCTGCTTGGCTGAATACTCGTCAACAGCCGTCCTTGCACTGTCAGACTCCAAAACATGTTACAGCATCAAAAGGCACTCATCACAAACTGTCTGTTTGTTGTTGTGGCACGTGGCTCCACAGACTATAGTCCAGACGCAGTCAAAGATTATTTTTATCACCAACCTACTAACCTTCTGAACACTGCGCGGCGTATACATACTATAGTACTGACTAAATACTTGAACACTCAAGTAGGCAGGTTGAACGTTAATGAACGTGACTTAGGTGGCTCACACTCCTGCCGTACATATCAAACGAACAACGGCGAACGTTTGTTGCCGTGCTGTGCTTATAGCGGTCTGTTTCTGACAAGTACTAATTTTCGATGTTCTAAGCATCAAATCGCCACCTGGCGACCTCCATCACCGTGTCAGCCGTCAGCTATCGGTGGCTTAGCTGTTTCCAGGACTGCAAGTCAATCTGGAGCACCTGTGTGGACTCCGACCATGCGCTGGTATGCACCAGGTTCACCTTGCGCTCCGGTGGAGGGGGGTGGGCACTTCATCGATAACCACCAATCGGCGTGTCTAAACCAGCATGGACACAAGCACTTTACGCTTACCAGTGCGTTTGATTCTAATTAGGTCCCCACATAAAAGACGGTATTGAACCACATTGAGCACAAACTCAGCTTGTTCAGCTGCCAACTACTGGATCACCATACAATCACTGGAATTTCTCAACGGTCGCCGAAATGTTCCGTCCAGCAGCGAGCACAATTCGGTCCACAAGGCTATTTGTATAGAACTCCGGAACCAACTACGAGAGAATCGCGAGGGCTGATGGGCATAACGCGCTATCGAGATGGAAGTGGCCGCTGCTACCGTTAACTCTCGAGAGTTTCTCCATCTCATCTGAGCAACCCGTGAGAAGAAGTCAGGTGAGAGTGAGGTAATCTGTGAAGTAAATTGTTATTCTATTCATAACCTGCAACGACGCTTAGGGCGCTGGGCTGAACATTCCCAACAGCAGTTCAACTGGTCACTCGTGTCACTAACTACACCTTTGTACTCTGTCTATACACAATGGTCTGCTGACGTTTCTCCGCCATCGGAAACATAAGCCCTTCTCGAGATTAACATTCTAAAACGTCACAAGGCATCCGGCTCAGACGAACTCCCTCCTGCCCTTTTGTAGAAGATCCAGTCCTGGTTGAAAAGTTGACGGCCCTGCTCTGGGAACTCGGGATCGTTAAAGTCGTTCCAAATGATTGGCGTCTGGTTAACGTCGTCCCTATTTTCAATAAGGGTTCATGCCTTTCGTGTACAAATCACCGGGGGATTAGTCTGCTTCCGATTACGTCAAAGTTGTTCGCAACCAGTGTACTTCGCAGAATATGCGAAACGCGTGCAAAAGACATCCGTGAGGAGTTAGCTGAGATTTGCTCTGGTCGTAATTGCATTCATCACACCATCACATTTCGCCAGATGCTTAAACTCTGCCATTCATCTAAAAGGCCAACCATTTCTTCTGGACATCAGAGGGGCCTTCGATTCGACCGAAATAACTGCACTATGGAACTGTCCACTGAGGAAGGATGTGCCCGAGAAAAATGTGAACATCCTGAAGGCAATATACAGTGAGACTTCGGGCAGGGTTAAGGCTTATGGCAGCGTATCGCCTACCTTTAACATCTCAAGTGGGGTGCGATGACATTGTCCAGCCTCCTTCTTCCTATTTAATTCGGCAGTAGACGAGATCCTAGGGTATGTCCTGACAAAGTGCGAATATAATAGTGTGCATTTGCTCCCAGGCACCCGACTTCGACACACAGAGTATGCACGACATCGTTCTGATCAGATCGGTGGCTTCAGTTCGTCAGTTTGGTATGGCCTTTGCACCTACTGAATGCAAGGTGCTTTTGTAAGACTGGTACAACTAAGCACCTGCTCTCACCCTTGGTGAGCAGTAGGAAGTAGTCGTGATGTTTATGTATTTTTGACATAGCGTCAGCGCTGATGGAATGTCTGATGAGATCACAAATCACAGAGAAAAGGCTCGAGTGGCGGTTGCCAATTTACGCTATTTGTGATATCAGCATGATCTTAGTCTTTCCGTGAAAGGCCGAGTGTACAATATCAGTATAAGGGCAGACTTACTGTACGGTTGCGAAACCTGATCCATTTAAGCGGAGGATGTTCATACAGTATCCGTTTTCCACCACTGGTGTCCCCGAAGCATTAGCGGCGTGTAGTGGGAGCACCGTGTTAGCAGTGACGAACTTCGCCGACGTGTCTTCGGGACGGATAGGCTCTGTCGACTTTTGAGCATACTACTCTCGTCCCAAGCTTCGTTGACTTAGCCATATTTTACAAATGCCAACTAACCGCCTGTTACACCGTGCCTAATTTGCAAGTGGTGGGTGAGACTGGAAGCGGCAGCCTGGTGGTCAGCGCAATATTTGGATTTGAGGTAGGACGATACTCACCCTGACACTTGCATTAGTGGGCTGGGGTCAGAAAGATAATGAACACCTGCGGTAGAGGATGCTGTCTGATATGATGAATATAAGTCAGTGGCGCTCGTGTGTGCGAGTCTTTATATACATCGTTGTAATTTTTTCTTCCTTATTTCTCCATATTTTCTCTTCTTGACCTTACACATTACCCTTTTCTTTTCTCATACTGTGGCACGTTTGCCACTCCATGTGGTCTTTACGTGTTAGGTATATACATGAGGCCGACCGGCGTAACGTACGAGGGGGAAAGATGATGACATGATGTCCAAAAGATATAACAGGCCGACATGGACATGGTGTGCGATCTTACGGTACCGCATGAAGAACCGTTCGACAGCAATAAAATCGATTTTCAAACAAATCTGCTTATATGAACAGTGCCTTGATTCGAATCAGTCAGTGGGACAACAAAAGAAAACGAAATTTAACTGACAACAATAGATATAACAGTCATAAGCTCAAGTATCCGAGGTCACGTAGTTGAACAGCCATCTCATGAGTACTTCCAATCAAAAGAACAAGAGGTCAAACTTGACCTCATGAGTGTATTTTCCTAGTGTATATACTTTGTTTCGGTAAATGACCAATAAACCAGATGTCGGAAGAGGCGACAACCTTTGATATTTCCTGGTTACTTATACTACGAAAGGGATTTCATTGGAGAGGCCTCGTTCACAGTCTGATTCAAAAGTCCGACCTGTGGAGTAAAAGGATATGCAGTCATCTTGAAAAACCCCAAAAGGAACCAACGGCTCAAGATTGAGACTCACTTAATGGTGACAGACCTGACTAGCCACAGGGTACGGTGAGTAATGCACTGATGTCCTTTCTCATCAATATTATTCGGTCTACCATTCTGTGAAAGCAGTTCGAGAAATAAACGTTACGGAAGAACAGGTGGGTTTTCGTCCTGAGCGGGGATGCATACATCACATTTTTATCCCTCGTCAAATTTTGGAGTAGTGTCATGTATACCGCCGGCCAACAATTGCCATATTTCTCGACTATAAAGGTGCGTTCCATTCGGTAAATCGATCTACACTTTTAGAGTCGCTTAAACCCGACCTATACTGCTACCTTGGCGAGGTGGTCGGGCTTGTGTACTGTTTTGATCCGGCAGGCTATACTCACTAGAACGCCGGTCCTTCCAGGTGCAACCTTGTCAGACAGGCCAAAGGGGAACAATCAGACGAAAAGCAGTTACA
>JTDE01003459.1:13909-40146 GCA_014338405.1 Paragonimus skrjabini miyazakii
GGTCAACACACGTCCACAGATAAATAGAGCCATTTGGGGGTGGTAAAGAACCCACCAGATCAACGTGCACGTGATGAAAACGTGCGTCTGGCAAGGAGAAGGTACCAAGGGGGCTCTCTGTATGACGGTGGACGTTGGAACGCTGGCATTGGAGGCAAGAACGGCTCCAATTGCGGACATCGTGGTTTACCTTAGGCCATACGAAACGTTCAGTGACAAGTTTAACCGAAGCGCGTATGCCAGGATGAGACAGATTGTGCAGTGTATCGAACACTGTGTGGCGGAAGGATGCGGGCACTGCAGAGCGAGGTGTGCCCTGGGAAGTGTCACAGAGGATCGTTCTCTCTGACGATGTCAGAGGTATGTCGCAACAACAACAACCCAAATCACCCATCAATACTGCAGGATAAGAAAGAACACGTGAAGACCCCTGTAGTAACCACGAGATCAGGAAGACACGTACGATTCACTGACCGTCTACTATACTATTAACAGGCATAGATCGCATGTTATTTTCCTTTTGAAGATTAAAAATGCTGGTGGGGGCTAGTGTAATGGTTCAGTACCCTGCACTGAACCCGATGGCTCATTCCTAGCCATCCAATCGCCCCACATGTTAACTGTCCCACTCACTCACGTACTCCTGGCCTATTCACAAGGTCACAGACACATCACGCGCTCCACAGGCCAGCGTGATTCAACATGCCCTGTCTACTCTGCACACACAGGCTCCGCTTAGTACAATTCACCTTCACACGCCCGACAGACAGCGACGCCTTTTCTCCTCAACATTGCGAGAGGCAAGATCACATGCACGCACACACGCACGCATCGACTGAGCCAACTCACGCGCGTTAACCTACAGGCGCGTAATGCACGCGCATGAAGGCGACAAAACTCGCAAGAGGCACAACACAACTTCTGACGCTGCGTCTCGGACGGTGAACAAGTCAACAACGCGCAAAGCCAACGGACACGAGGACGTGAGCTTCACTTCAATTGTACCGCTCCAAATCGCATCCACGTGATCCTATCCCCACAACACTGCCAACACACAGCATACACCTGGATACTGCTGTCCACACTATTATCAACTGGAACATTATTTTGTACTGTACGTGAGTCTCCCGGCTTGTCTATGTTCTAATCATCTTCCTGTTCATACCTATTTATGTCATACACCTTACTACTCAACTGTGTACCCTTCTTTTGTTATATGTAGTTAGTGTTAGGCCGTAGTCATTTATCTATAGCCCACACTATTGCCCATACGTAACAGGTGTACTGATCTTCAACTGATCTAGCAGGGTTCGTAGCCAGCCCTTGCAATCGTTGCTGTTGTATGCTCCTCGCCTCGTCATATGGCCCACTATCGAGCTTGATGTCATAGCTCCAATCAAATGGAGATTACGGCCTCGGCTGTTTGTTACAGTGACGCATGCTCTCGTTCCTTTTAGTGAACGTCCCGATGACCTCTTACAGAACAAATTGAAATTTGTCTCATCTATCCAGCAAATAGTTTTTGAATCTGCCTAACACTCCATCAGTCGATAAGCAAACAGTCGCCGTAGCTCCAAATTCTCATTTGAGTTCATGCTAACGGGCAATTGGCACAGTCTTTTGACAGTTATGCATCGGCCATCCAAGTATCGACTGATCGTTGTGGTCGATAACTCCTTCTCGAACTCTGCCTTGACGCGCAATCTCAAAAATTGCAGTGCAACTGTTGGGTCTACGGAAATCCACTCCAACAACATATCGATCTCAGATTCTGTCAGAACCTTGCTTCTATGTCCTTTGCGAGGCTGCGCTTCATAACTGATGCAATCCACATGAAGCCACTTGTAAGCGGTATTGCACTTGACTCCGTTTAGAGCGGCAACTATACGCCAGTCATCGCCTCTTTCGAATGCTTCGATAATTCGTCTGCGTGTTTCGGGACTGATCCGGGTGTAATTGCGTCCGTCAGCCATGTATACAAGAGAACTAATGAAAATGTCCCCACAAACTGATTCACTCTCATATTACAACTCGAAATCTACCACGACCCTAAACCTACCTCCTATTGGACGTGAGATCCACAGACACTCCTAACCACTCGCACCCCTTTACCTGTCAAAGGAACTAATACGGTCCGCAGTTTGATGAATTAATAAGGACAGGGTCAGATGCTCCGTGCTCCACTGTGACCGCTAACCCCGTTCTCATTAAGCAACGCCGCTGACGTCCCTAAATAACCCGTACCACTTCCTCTATCAAAGTAGCCAATCCGAAGTGCTCTAATTAAGATTGGTTGTCCCTTCCGGTTAGTTGGACCAATCGCATTCTAGCCGTTACGTTCAAGATTTTAACGTGGGAATTCTAATGTACCAGAGTGATTTGCTTTTGCATGAAATGGAAAATCTTGTGCCTAAAATGGAAGTAGATATGTAAAATGTTATAGTCACCGCTCGTAACAGCTACCTTGCCACATGCTCACCCATTCTCTGTCATAAGCATCCGTCCGTTTTACTGATACCGGCTTCATCGCATTTGCAAGTGAACTGAAGAATTACGTAAAACACAGTTGTCAACTACTTCCATCGTTGCTGCTAGCCCTATGTAAATATTCTAACGCTCCACGTTAGTGACCAGTGGGGGGTTTACCCCCACTGTGGTATACGTTATCCTTCGTTATTAATGAAATGATCAAAGGAGATCTATATTTTAAATTGATAAAACACGGTCTACTTTTTTCACTGGTTAGATTTCATCTGAGCAGGAGCGAGCTAAACACTAGCTTCTTTTCAAAACAAAAAAACGAGATGTCTAACTGGTACTTAAAAAGTTTTACCCGTAGCCATTTTTCTCATTTCTTATTATCATTACCTCGGAGTTTGTTCTTTGGTGAATCAACAAAGTGACTTTTTCTGATTACTTAAGAAACGAGTCGAATTCCTGTTTTAATTCAGAAAATCACAACTCTTAGGGTGTTTTCTTAGGAAAAGTGGCCACCTATTGGCTACTCAACGTATCGGTGCATGTTTGCCTCAAGGAGGTGGAAAAACTTGTTTATCCCCGTTTGACTGCGAATGGAATGGAGTGAAACGTTCGGCTAAACACGTCAGAAACATTGATTACATACGCATTAATTGGGTGTACAGCCAAATGCCACCTACATGCTTGTGATAACAACGGAACTTTTGAACTTTCACATACATTTAATCATTTTCAACGTTTCAAATGAAAGTAACAGCAAAGAGTAGACTCAAGTTCGTGTTTACCGCCACACCATCAATTTATCACTATAGACTCTTATCAGATTTAACCTTTACGTTAAGCTTTTGACACAAAATACATTCTGTAGATTTTCGGTGGACGTCTTTGTTTTTCTGTTCAACTGGTCAATGAATTCACAAGTAAAATTGACTTCTGCTAGTGGGACGTTTACAAGTTACACAGACACCAAATCAGAACGTACAGTTGCTTGTAGATTTTAGCTCTCGCACGATATCAGCAGATGTGAAGCTATCTTGTAAGCCGTAAGAACAGATTTTGGGGAATATGTTAAAGCTGAACAGCTAACCACTATGCAGTTATGAAATAAAACGAGCTGCACGAGTCTGGGGTCGACTTAAGTATCGTATTTTGTCGACCGACCTAAGGAAGATTAAATGAGCGTGAAACGATAGAAACAAGTGGCCTTAATTTATCAAAATATGCTGTCTTCAGAAATCCATCTTGCATTATCTGTTCTAACTCTTCGATGCATAATATGTAAGCAATACATTCGTATCCCCTTCTGTTTTGCCTCCCGGAACTTAGATTCATCTGACATCTTTTTCATCCTGTCAGCGTAATTCCACATATTGATCGCAACAACCTCAGCGATCTTACAGTACTGTAAGTAGACCGTTTTAATTGGTTAACAAATTCTCAACTTGAACCTTCAGTCTAGTCGTTTGTAAAATGTGCCTAAACAATGAAAGTTGCTTCCCGAGTACAGTAATTTAAACAAATGATCGTTGAGCGGGTTAGTAACAACGTGTCTAGCAGAAGTATTGTGAATCTTTGACTACGGCCAATCTTTGCACATACATTACCTTGAGGTCCTTCGTTAGTTTTTGTTGGCTAGCATTGATCCAACTGGATCCGTTTGCTTCCCTTTACGTGAGTAACAAACTCTCATCGTTTGCCTCGATGTCATAGACTTTCTGGTGTGATCACTGCAACGCATTTCATTTATTTGAGCGCATGAATTCTTTCGATTTTTATCAATCTGATGACGAATACTTGAAAGCTTGTGTTAATTATCACAAGCGAAAGTGGTTGAGCGTTCACATATGATAATTCGGTCGTGCCTAACGTGAGGTCATTGGCGCAGTGGTAAACACGGTTGCCTCATGAACAGCGTGTCCGTGGTTCAAGTCCCGGCACTGGCGATGATCTGTACTATTGACGAGCTTTAATGAAAGCGAAACTCGAGTCTAATGCCTCTTTTCGAAAGGGGCTGACTGGATAGTCTGTGGGAATGCGAGAGCTGCGATCAATTGTGGGTGATGTTCAAATTGAAATAAACCAAATCCCCGACTACTCATCATTGATCATTTTCTGTTTATTGTGGCAGCAGGTGCAAAAGTCAGCCAACAGAGATCGTCGTTTTGGTTACTTCGTATTGCACCAATACAGTCCTTCTCACACACAGATTCAGTACTTAATTCAGGCATTGCTAGTATGTGTGCATTGAGCCGAGTACTTCATGAGGGCTGGAATCGGAAACACTCTTTTTCGACCGACTGAATCGAGTTTGACCGATGCCAACTAGTTTTACTGAGTAACTGTGCTATGAGTAGTCATGTGTATTTATTCATTCACACCAAGCGATCCCAGCAGAAACATCTCTGGACTCAAAGTTAAGTTGGTTCTGTGGATTGCGCAAGCTATTAGAATAATTGCTATGCTAGTTTGGTAGGTTGCTCTTTGGACTACATTTTATATGCGCGTGCTTAACTGAAGTTTTCTGGCGATAGGAACCCTTCATAGTGAGAATTGACTACAGCGGCTTCAGTGTTGGAGCATGCACATTCAATCAATGCACGCACCCACGCTGTGGTGAGTGGAGCTGAAGTCGATCAGCATCGATCAAACAGAACAACAGTTAGTTATTACGTTGATTTTGTTTTGTAAGAGGCTGGTAGTCAAAGCAATTCATTTGATCGTCTGATTTAGGCAGTCAACCTGTTTGAATCAAGAACTGATATGCAACATGACTATTGCCCAACAATGACCATTAACTTGGGTGCTGCTGTTTTTACGTAGGAAGCGTATTGTTCCTTTAATGAATTGAGATCGTCTTGTACCAATATACGTTTCGTAGTTCTGGTGTTTTTGGTACATTAGCCAGGTAGAAGTTACCTTAGAACACCCAATGCTGATCATTTTTTTGTTTACTGTTACTACTTGGTCACCTACAACATTAACTGAGATACCCTTAATTGCAACTACTGATTAGCAATGTGAATACTCGTTTCTCTGATCCTAACATCCTGTCGTCGTTCTAACTGAAGCATTTTTATTTTAAAAAACTCAAGATTTCTAAATGTTCATTCCATTCTGGGTAAAATGAGATATTTGAGAATGACATTTTAGTTACACCGTGTCCACCACTCGAGTGAACTGAGCAACTGTAAGCTCTCCTAATTTATTGATTTGGGGGTTTCGTGTCGACACCATGTATCGTAACACACTGTACTAAGATGTTCAGTTTGTCCACTTAACACTAAAAGAGCAAGACAGCTGATAAAAGTTGACCCGTGCACTCGACAATGCGGATTCTGAATCGTTCTTGGAGGGGAGTTATATGTTCACCAGATGAATGATGGTGATCAAACTAACGAGGTTTTAGTCTTAAAGTTGTTATATACCTACAGGTACAAGAAAAATGGCTTTTGCTTTTCCGATTACAACCATTGATCAGCAGCTACAAAATAGATCCAGACTTCTAGCTTTTTAGACCATATAGCGTATTACTTTAGCAGATGGGGCATCGGGACGTGATTCTATTTTATGTTAACCAATATGGCCTTGTTCTCAAAATAAATAACCTTTAATGTACCTAGTAGTATATCAAAATCCGGAGTCTTTAGACATCCCTTTTTTGAAAAGTGCACAGCTATGAATCAATTACCGCTGTTATGTTCGTTAAGGTCTTTTTAAGTATCTCACAATCTTCTGAGTCACACGGTAATAACAGGTTTTTACCTGTGTGTAATTAATAACAACCTCTACAGATCTTACGGGTATTCTGTTTCTGAAGTGAACAGTAGCGGTTTTATTTATATGGGCATGGGTTATTTCGTAAAATAAGTAAAATTAAGCCTTTTTTCATTCGAATTAACTATTCATACTGCAGCCATATTGTGCGAGTATTCCAACACTCGGCGAAATGGCTCAACGTGGGGGAGGTACATTTAAGAGCCTACAGCGAGCGGATCGGGGACAGCATGGACGACCGGATGAGCCATCGCTCAACTAGATCGGACCAACGGGTGTGGCTTGGCAGGCAAAATAGAATGGACAACAAGATCGGGGACGCGATTATTCGAACACTTGGAGGAATAACTTAACACGGTCGTAGAGTGCGGTCAAAGCCCATTGTAGATAGAGGGTGGACAACACAAGCGACCGGACGAGCCCTCGTTCAACGAGATCGGATCAACGGAGGAGGAATGGCAGGCGGAAAACCCGCCGATAGAAGGCGTCGATCACACACATAAACCGGGCCGAAGTGCACACGACGTGTGAGCGGAAACTGGGGTCTATTGTGGAATTCTGCTTCATAAACGCGAGTGCACGCGTAGCATAGCAACTAGCGAGTTGGACAATAAAGATTGTACTTTATTGGACGCATTTTCGCTACAATATGACTGGTTAAGCATACGCTTTGGTGATTTGATTGAATGACACCCCATGGCATGCTGGGTCGCGTCCGCTTTTATGCATGGCTCGGGAAGAATTAATCGATCAAATTACAGGTTTGTTCAACGTTTTCTCATCGGTGTTTAGGGATAGATAAACAGTTTTATAACTTCCGTATGTTCATTTCGACTTTAGTATTCTAGTTTTGCTCAATCGGATTTCGGAAGACCACCTTTTTCCTTCTTTTCTATCAGAATGCATGTAAACATTTGGTACCGAGATACACTGAAATACCGGTTATTCTGCCACTAAGTGGTACTGCCAGATATTGATATTGACATAAACAGGGTATGGACACGCATACAATCACATCACGTATTATCTCATCACCACCACGACAACCCTATGGGTTATTTCAACCACTTTTGTGCACATAGCGCCGGTTGGTGAGTTCTAATCAACATGACTGGTGATGATGACATAATACGTGGTGTGACTGTATGCGTGTCCATACCCTGTCTATCTCTATTTGTGGCATATACAACTCACATGTTTTACATTTGCGACTGATGGGAGTAAACGAAATGATAACATATCGCAACATATGTTTTCTTTCTGCACTGATGAAGATACTGAAGAGTTAGGCGACCTGACAGTGAGCCATTTGTTGTCGGGCTTTGATGGTTAAACGGACCTAATATTGACAGAAATTGACATAAGTTGACTGATTGTCGTCAATTTGTTATTGTTTGCTGTACTTATCATATTTTGCTAACAAGTATATCGTCGTCATCAATTTATATTGAAGTTTATTTACGTGCGTCAGGGAGTCTGGGTTTAATTTCTAAAAAACGCGGTGAGATGCTCACGACGTAGAACGCCGTCTTTATCACTTTGTAGAAAGTATCACTCGCATTAAGGCAATTATGTGTAAAGTGCACATGATCAAGAACTGAATTTTTCTCGCGAGTTTCTGTCCTGACTGAGTCCATCAGCAGCCATCAAAGCCACTATCAAGGTTTGGAATCATTAACGCGATTAGAATGAAGTTCGTTTCGCATATCCCGTGTAGGATCGACGCCCAACAGCAATCTATCGACCGAGGTGAGAGCTTTGCCAGCGAATGTATACAGGAATGGGCATGTGCCTAAGTAGTTGCCTAGTGGGAAAGGCTTTGGTGAAGGCAGCTGTGCTAGGATGTTGAGCTCAAATGCCGTCGTAAGAATGTAACGGACTGTTCGCTGTGAGAGACGGTACAGATAATTTCGACCCAGATCGATTTGGACTAAGAGTTGACTGGTTTTGGGTGTTTGTCGAAGAGTGAGAAACACTGTAGAATCTTCCATGGTATGAAACTGAGTTAGGTCGGTGTGATTGTAGAGGCAGTCGGAATAATTCAAAGCAAGATGCCGACAGGACAGTCCAAGGTGCAGTGTCCATCAGCTAGCCGAAATTGATCACAAGTTACCAGTCTGTTCACAGATATCCAATGAACGGAAAGTTTTCGTCGCTATCTACATCAAGCGAATTTGTAGTTCAATGTACGGCTGTTTTGAGAGTTTTTTTGGTTCAGACGTTTCTATCCATGTTTTATCATCTGGTGATAAACGGAGTGGTAAAGGGCTACTCTTTAAAGCATCATCACTCATGGCACCGTAGTCAAAAGACTTACTTTTTTCTTTGCTAACTAACGCTTGTTTGCAACAAAAACTGCGGTGGTTAGTTCTTAGAAACCCAACATAGTGGATCTTTGGTAACATAGATTCCCTTCAAATTAATCTGCTCTGAGTTTCTCAAAGAAGCTTTTATGGCACTAACCAATTTAGACTTTACGGATCCGCAGCGCACTAACTCTGTATTGTACATAAACATCAAGCGCTTCATTTCAATGTTTAATACAAAATACACGCGTGACTGATATCACCAAACCAGATCTAAAGCGATACAGTATGCTGCAAGCAGTTTAATACAAAACACACGCGTGGCTGATATCACCAAACCAGATCTAAAACGATACAGTATGCCGCAAGCAGTACTGTGAATTGAACACTACTCACTACTAATAGAAGCTTCTGCAATCCCAAAGGTCTTCCAGCCAACCCTTCTCAGAAAGCAACGAAACACTCGAGTTTCACTTCTGTTGAAGCTAATTAGTAATGCACTCATTTGCACGATCTGGATTTGAACCCCAATCCACGCTTTCGTACAACGACCGTGTCGACTACTGGACCAGTAACCTCGCACTAGACACGATTTGAATATCAAATGCGTTCAGCCCTATCCACTTTTGATTTTGCTTAGATTGCGCGATCGTGTAAGGTGAAGACGCGCTAACTATCCTGTTAACTCCAGTCGTTGACCCTACAGACAAGACTCTGCTATAAGTTGGACTTACTGAAAGCATTCAACTTGCCGAACGACAGTTTGATTACTGACGAGTAATGAGAGATTTTGATTAAGATAAAATGAACATCATTCATCAGTAGTCACAGCCGCCTCACTCTTACAGATTTTTAGCCAGCCTCTCTCGAAAAGAAGCATTGTGCTCGAAGTTCGCTCCAGTTTGATCTCGTCAGTAGTGCATAACCTTGTCACGATCGAGATTTGGACTGCCATCTACGCTTTTGCAAGGCGACTGCGTCGAACGCTAGGCATCATCCATGAAAGCTCAGCCACTTTTGACGGTGTATACTGGGACTAAAGGAAAAGGTTGTCTGTTGACTTGCCAAGTTTCAATCTCTGGGGAGGAAAATGTGAAACTCTGTTGTGGGATCTTGTATTTGTTATTCTTGCATATATTTCGTTGATCTGATTACGGTATGACAAGGGGAAAACACTCAGAAAGGGGGAGCGATCAACAGCCTGAAGCACATGGATAAATAGTAACACTAACGGATCAACACGGTCTGTAAGTTGTATACAGAAAAACAAAATAATACATATAATACGCTCATTCACTACTGATCACGTAGATGCAGATGCGCCAAGGTTCATATTGTAGCTGACTGCACATTCAAGACTATCAGATTTTGAATAGTTGGGCGGAACGAGAGATAATTACCAGTATTGGAGGGCGGTTCTTGAGAGATAGAGAGCTCCTTATGGCTGTCACATGTAAACAGGTTGTGTGTGTGTTTACTATCACAATGTATGAGTTAGGCGGTTTACTTCAGAAATCAGCTGCGGAGGTCTCGTTTGGCGTAGAAGGTGTGTACAAGTAAGTTACGTGATAATTTCACTTAGGTTTACGTTGCAGTTTGGTGGAAGTGTGCGTGATGTTCAGTGTATGTCACTTCACTATTTACCAGTAAACAAGCAGATGACACTGCGCCTATCACTGTTAAAAGGAATACTTATTGTCTGCATATTTTTGGATGCTATTTTCACAACCCCACTAACTGCTGTGAGTACGGAAGTAATAACCCAGGTAGAGGATTGAGTGATTTTTAAGAAGGCGATAAGAATGTGCAAATGAAATCGGGTTTATCCGCGATAACATTTCATACCTTACGCTCATCAATGGACAGTTGTCTACCCTAAAACATCCATGAAAGTTACTACAGTACGGAAATCATGGCTTGGTGGCTAACGAGGATGAATAAAGTACGTGAAAGTAATGACTGTCACGGTGACTGCATCGATGGCAGAAACCGATTTTGAACACAGGGGTGATGTGGTGTTTGCAGGCCAAAGGCTCGACAGGCTGGAGGATGCGCTTCCGGGAAAGCCTCTGAAAATCACAACAGTGTTCCGACTAAGCTAGAGTGATTCATAAACATTGGTTTTCCCGCGTGACACGGTGTTGGTTCAAACCGATCTCCAGTCATACTCAGCAAGCACGCGTCAATCGCAATGACAACAGACTTCCGTCTGCAATGTGGTTTGGATCATAAACCACCAGACAAAAACACTGCTGGTATCGAACATGTCCCTACCAGTTAAAGGTTAACGGTTTCTGATATATCCGCACCAAATTTGGTAAAAATGAAGTCAAAACGTTTGGACGTCGTGTTTACCATTTTATTGATAAGTGAACTGAGAAGAACACAACGTTATGAACAAGTTGTAATACTCTACGTTTCAACCACCTCGGGTGACCTTACTCAGGAGTGTAGTAATCGAACCGGATAGGTGAACTCCATTCACTGTATCGTCCATAACAAGTCTACACTGTTCTGGATATTAAATAAAGGCATTCTTTCTTCGCTAAAATAACAGTTTGGTTTGTAGGAACATCTTCATCCATCCCATGCAAAACGTCAAATGGTTATGGATGAATTTCTAAACAGGAATTACAGATATTCGGTACATAAAATAAGGTCAAAACAAAGCATACTTGTAGAGTACAGGTAATGTCATCTGACGGAGGTCAACTGACTCCCGCAGTATACAAGTGATCCATGGTTTGATAGAGAGCATACTTTTAAAATCCAATGACCTGAGATAACGTTGTCTGCGTGTGGGATAATCGAGTCAGTTCTCATGCGTAGACTGGACTTTTGATTTATGGAGATAAATTGTGTTGAAAAATGCTGCAATTCTTCTAAAGTAACACGGAGATGAATAAATAACAGAATTCTCGCTCACGGTTGTAACAGGGTCTTGTCTCTCTTGAGTCCTAAATCCCTGATGAAGCAAAGGATGGGAGGAAAGTGGTCACTTTATAGAACTGATCCTTCGCGAGTGGATCTTTCAAAAGAGATTACTCTGTGCCAAGAACATTGAGTCCTTTCAAGAACTCCTACAAAATAAAAACGCAAACCTTGTCGTTAAAAGAAGGACATGCCTTGCACAACTCGAATGTATACAAATGTTGTTTGACTGTATCTGGTGACCACGGAATATAATAGATCCACGGGGTTCATGGTGAATAAACCAAGCCGGAATAATTTTCCGCACGCATCTCTTAATGCAATGGTAAATTCATCGCCCACTTACTATGTCAACTACACGATTTGTGTCTTACCAAAATGCCGACAGTAATTATGTTTGATAAGATGACGCGTTTGCAGTACAGCATCAGAGCATTAAAATTACTAGACCTTTTTCGTCAATTCATTTTGGGGGATCAGATCACTTTTTTACAAGATGAAAAATTATAGGTGAGAAACGCATTTAGGAGGCAAATTATACTGACGTATACTCAGACCCTTCCTAATCCCCAATTTGGTCGGTTACACTCCCTAAAATGTTCCCGCAAACAACCCGCCCTATTCCCGTTTCGGTCTTTTCTAGAAAGATTGACAGATTTTTTTAATGAGGTTGCGTCGCGCAATTGTTTGTTTGGTCTGACATCTCTCTGCCTTATGACCAGGGAATGAACATAAGCATAACATCGATGCAATTCATCGCTGCGGTCTATTAGTGTCATATTAAATCTACATGGATGAAGACCAGACTGACTGAAATAATCACAAAGATATACAAACAAAGATTTCCAACGTGCACAGCTTGATAAATTGATTTGAGCTTATATTTCACATTAACCTTTTGTGTTATACTGAAGAAGAGATGAATAAATCTGCTTGCCGCAGTTCACAATTGCTAGCCAATGATAGACGGACTGCTGGTTGTTAGTCCAATCTTGTTCACGTGACTGATAACACTTTAAGAATGCAAGCGTGATGCACAAAAACATAAAATTCCATTTGTCGTGTATAACAGCAGTGAAATATCCGCTGAAAAATAACACCAGATGTGTGTTTGTTCACGCCCACATACAGACATATTTTAGCCTTCTTTCATTTTGCCCGTTTGTGTATATCAAGATAAGATATTCCGACCCTCTTGAATTGGCCTGTTGAATGATCAGAGAAATAACTGAATTTACATCCAACAGAAAGGATTGCACCTTAAAAACCAGCATCACTGTTGTCACGATAACGCGGAAGGCACTGCGCTATCTGGACTGTGTTTTCTCACGTTGCTTTCGGATGCTCCTGTAACGCGATCTGTTCTGACAACCTGATTGTCATATATGACCGTTCCATTTGATTCGCTCTGTGTCCCACTGTCATGTATGATCGTCACATTCGATTTGCTTCGCGTCTTGTCGGCCATGAATGCTAATCCTTTCGTCCTATAAATTTACAGCTTATGTGGCCTAGTTTTGACTTGTTCTTCCAATAAGCGGTGTTATCGCGTCTCTTGTCTTTCTCGGTTTTGGGTCAAACGATTGAGCGCGCAAACAAGGCGACGACCCAATAATGAGTAGACAACTAAATCGTGTGGGCAAATGTGACGGTTTCATATTACTTCTAGATTGTGTTTGCAATCGAGGGTTGTTTGAATGGGAAATTACGACGTATGTTCTGTGGCGTGGTTTGACGATCGCACATGCGTGTACATACTTAATAAATTCTAATTGACCGAGTAATTTCTCACAAATCCCAATAATCCACATGGGTTGTAGGTTAGATTGAACAGTATAAAAAGGCTGGAACAGCTTAATTTGTGCTTTTTAATCTTACCCTGGATTGTCGTGTATTCAGAATGCTAGATATCACAATTCACTGTCGGAGTGGTGACCTCTATGATCTTATGCACACATGGAAAATGCGTGATGATTTAGTGGCGGAACTTTTCAATAACCACATATTGAAACGTTCGTGATGAATTTGGCCTATCGTAGCATCAAAATGATCAGGCACGGGCTCAGTCTCTGCGCAGCAATGTATGATCGTTTATGTACTAATTGACGATTGATTTGGAGTTGTTAGGAAGTTAGTGAATACGAGTGCGCTATCTCGTGCGTGATACTATGCAACACTGAATTACAGTCTGAGGCGTATTCCATGTGGTTGTTTTGAGATCGTGTTGGTAATATTTTGTCACAGTCTTTTCATTACATGCTTTGCTTAACAACCCTTGGATTAACAGTCCTTCCATATAAACATAGAACCACAGAGGTCAAGATTTCCTTAATGAGTTTTGCTGGTTAGTAATCTGGCCACCTGCGTATCCGTAGGAACATAAATAATTAATTGGTTTTTGTGATGTAAATCCCTACCTGGGATTACAGATAAAACTATCCGTTCGATCTTAAACTAAACAACAACGATAATTTGATGCACACACCGCACGATCACCTCTTCGATACGAAGAAACTGGTTGTGGTTGCTTACAACGATGGACGTGACTGAATGAAAACAGCCCAAGTTGTTAGCGTGAAGAATACTACTGCTAGAACGCGGAACGGGAAGCATAATAATTCCCATCCCTCTCGATTTGTCGATGGTAGTCATCGACTGACTGAGTTTCACGAGTATCAGAATGTGGAAATGGTGTCATGGGTTGCTGAGTACTCGGCGCCGATTTTGTAGAGTATATAGTCAGGTTTAAAAGTCGAGTTCAGCACGGAAGTTTCCTTAATTATTTAAGGGTAAGAGGGATCAACAGATAAGTACGTTGAGTAAAATTCACTAGATATCAATTTTGGCGTAGTTCCCAGAAAACAAGTAGGAAACGAAAGGGTAAACCAGGTTAGTTTATTCTCCCCCTCTCAATGCCAGATATGCTCAGCGAATCAAGTGGTATCGGGCTGAAAGATATCAAGTCATATGCAATGATGAAAAAGAATGTTAACTACTAGTGCTTACTGAAAATTGGAACGATATCAAGAGGGTAGTAGGACGGATAGTTGTCAAGGGTAGTAAATAATTGGCACTACAGTGGTGCAGGAACTAATGCAGACCTCACGAGCCACAATGTGAACGGTATTTTGTTTCCCGTATAGATATGTCAACAATTGATGTAGGTATTTCTAAGCCGAATGTCAGAGGATGTTGACGGACATTTGTCACCATTTGTGACAATGTTGTCTATCACGCAAATTAAAAGGATTGTCTACTAGAGAAAGAATAAATTAAGATTGGCGCTATATTGACATGCGCCAAATTTCACTGAAATGATATGAAGCTTCAGTAAAGGGGAATTAAAGAAGGATTACAAGTGTAATTTACTTCTATGCTGTCTCAGCCAGGATACACAAGGTCCCTCCTGCATCACTTCACTTCTCACTTCAGTGCGTAGTGTACACATAACAGGTACAACGTCGGTCGACCTGGTAACGGTAAATCCTAAGCCACTCCTTTTCCCTTGTTAATACGATTTTTACTATAACGCACCCGAGGAACGACACCCGAGTTGAGTAAAACATTAGGTGCTACACCTAGCCCATACTGTTTTGTTCTACTCAAAGCATTAGTTGAAAACATGACAAGTACGATGCTCAATCCTTCGGTTACATTCGCTGTATATTTGATGCCGATATTCTACCATTTTTCGACAATGTCTGAACTGTGTATTTTATTCTGAAAATGTGATCTGTTACTGTTGCTGCCCGACCTAATGCGTCAACCAGTATTCAGTCGTCTGAGTTACGTATTTCGTCTACAGCCAGTTGGAAATACGTTGCTTGATACGAGTAGCCACTTGCCAGTTTGTCCTTCCAATGTAACTCATACTGTTGTTACGTGATTGTTTGTACAAACTGTAGTATGTGATTGACTTAAGTTGTTTGTTTTTATATAGGGAGACTGGTAAGGTTGTAGTTTGTTACATTCGACACAATTTGCAGCCATATACTTTCTAGTTACAGCGGTTATTGGACGCTTCTTTGGTTACCAAAAAATTGAAGCTCTACATCCGCTTCATTCTTTGATATCGTTGTGTCTACTTCTGACAAAATAGCTCTAATGTATTTTCCAGTTGGCCACGTGAGTATCTGTTGACTTACAGAGCGTTTGTAAGTGTGCTTAATGATAACATCAGACTGCTTTCTGTTCATAGCCTCTGTGTTCTATAAAAGATTTTCTAATTAGGCCTCTCATATAGTGCATGGGACAGAGACTTTTGAAAAACATATATTATCCTGTCCACTTGGGCTTTTTGCTATGTAAGATCGGATGGTCGGCGGTTATTTTGTTCTTCCCAGTTAGTAGAATTCGATTTTAAGAAACATTTATATCTTCTTAGAGGACTTCAATATCGCCTGAAAAGTCCGCTAGAAACGGAATCATTGGAGCGCCCATTGCAACCTCGCCTGCTTGTCAAGAATTGATGGAATATAGGTTGAACCTCGTACTATGTATCCAAAAAAGCAATAGTTACTTCAAGTAACAGTGGAATGGGAAGGGAGGAATGCAGTTTGAAGCTAATTAACAGTTGCGATTACCTACCTCGTGAAGCGGCTTTTGGTACATAGGAATGCTACGTCCTGTGAACATGTCAGTTTGCCCCGAACCTGTGAACTGCTGATCTAAACTACGTAGTCGAAATAGCATTCACAATGTATTGCTTCCTGTTGGGTTTAAGGAAACAAGGTGAACGACGCAATCATGAACTCCAGGTGCATGTGTGGTTTCCTAAGAGTCGTGAGCTGCTACAGCCATACTGAGAATCAGTATTTTTAACAGACTACTAAGATTCTGCTCTGTTTGTGGTGTTGAAAGTGTCAAAACTTGGCACTTCTAGAGTTCAACAAATCTACGTGAAGTTAGCGCAAATGATTGTTTACTTGCATTTACTGGAAATTCCGGGCCACATGTGTGATGGCAACTTCAACTGACACGTGTTGTTGTTTGAGGTTAACGTCTTCGATGAACGGAAGGTAGCTTCATGGTTGTTGTATTTTTGGAAACAGTTGCGATATACTTGCTTTCTACTGTTCATTTTAAAAAGATACTTACATATATATATTCAAAGAAAAGGCAAGCAGCGTCGACAACAACAGGGTACAATTGGTTACAAGTGAGAGAGTTCAAATCAACTATCAATCATAACTATCAATCATAAAGTGCTTCAATATTATAGTTAACAACAATAACAAAACAGTAATTAACCTAAAAGGTATTGAGACCATGAAGCCTTGTGTCGAAATCTGTGTTATGTAAAATGAGTATATGGTTAACTGGTTCACTGACATTTCTGAGTGAATTTTATCAATAAGGGAGGAGACAGTCTGGCAATACACTGCATATTCTCGCTATCTAACTATTGGCTGAAAACCCATTTGTCGTTGGCAGCGTGTCAGTATTGCCAAAAACTACAGGACAGTACTGAATTCCACACAATGAAGTAGGACAAATATGATTCATTTCGAATGCAAATGGTATTTTCCACTCAATAAAGATGCATAGCCATAGCTACCAGACTACTGCAAAATATTCTGCACACAGACCGCACTACCAACAGCATATTTCAGGTAACATCGTTATACTTTGATACATTAAAAGTTGGTGTTAAGTCGCCCCGTCCGGGTAAGGAGAGCACGATTTTATAAGACACAAGTACAGAATGTATCGATTGGTTCCGTAGTACAAGCATATAAAGAATTAATAACCAAAGACGAGCGATCAATAACTAACCGGCGAATTGGCAAGCACTTGTACACGTGGTTGGTTAATTTGTTGCATGGCTTATCAGGCATAAGTTAGGACGCGTGATTGGGTGGAAGTGTACGTGCGAGATTGCCTGTCCGATTCCGATCCAACAGCCTCCTCTGTTAAGATGAACACTATTCGTACGACTTTTTAGAAGGGTCCACGTTGAGGCGTTTTATTGGAGCTCGAGTTCGCCGTGAATGGCGTGTTTCAATGATAGGGTTTTCTCGTGCCACGCTTTCTTCCGTGTTACTCCTGAGAAGCTGAAGATCGCCAAGACAGAATTTGCGGAAATGCAACGTCTATGAATTATCCGTTCCTCGAACAGCCAATGGTCATCGCCTTTGCACATGGTCTCCAAGAAGACTGCAAGATATTGGAGACCATGCGGTGTCTACCGGGTGCTAAACAGCGCCACCGTGCCGGATCGTCATCTCATTCCGCGTATTCATGATGTTTCCATTGGTCTTTCTGGGAAAAAGAACTTTTTCAAAATAGATCTGATCAAGGCATATCATAAAATTCCTGTGGCTCCCGAGGTTATCGCCAAAACAGCGGTCACAACTCCGTTTGGCCTGTTCGTATTTGTTCGTATACCCTTTGGCCTCAGAAATGCCGCCCAAACATTTCAACACTTCATGGACCAGGTCCTACACGAACTAGACTTTGTGTTCGTCTACACGGACGACACTCGTTACTAGCAGCAATGAGCAGGAGCATCTGCCTCATTTGAAGTATGTCTTTGAACATTTAAACCACTATGACATCACCATCAACACAACCAAATGCGTCTTTGGTGCCTCTTCCATCGACTTTCTTGGTCATGGCATCAACAAAGACGGCATCATACCAATACCGGGGGAAATCAACGTGATTTTGGATTATCTACTGCCTCGGTCTATCAAAACAAGTTGAGACAGCTTGTTCAAAACGCACTGCAGTGCGTAATTTTCACTAGCCTACCGAAATAAAGCATCAGCGCAGGACAAGCATCGCATCAAGCAAACTCCGGTCAAATAGCCATCCAATGGACCACCCACAAATGAGACGCCACGATACTTTGAAATTTGCGCACACACTCTGTGCCGGTTGCACCGATTACTGGTCCTGATAATTTCATTTGACAATTAACCTATAATGTTTATCGGAGCTCGATGGGACGGCATGAACAACACATTAGCGTGCCCCCAATCGTCTGCTGTTTGCGTGCAAACACTTGCCGGTGTTCATCTGCCGGTTACCAGATCTGGCACTAACCATCAAGTTATTTGTCAAAAGCTTATTATAACCGTTGTCCCTATAAGCCGCTATTTTGCCTAGATATAATGCAGCAGGATATTTGGAACTTACTATCATAGGATCACTCCATGACGTTTTTCCGCAGGTTACATGCAGAGCGGTGTCCAAACGATCAACATTCGATCGTTATTTAGTTGTACAATGCGGTTTACAAACATGTAATGCTCAGCGTCAATATGGTATGATACACAAGGTTTTTCTCGGTTGGTAACCACTTGAGCGCTATAGATTCACATGCGAACACACAATGCACATCAGCGGACATACAAACAGACACAAACTCACCTACTGACGAAATCATGGATGACTGATGGCGTGAAACTAGTTTTCATACGTTTACATGTGAGTACTTGTGTTGGCAGACTGTACGGTAAGCCTGTGTCAGAAAAGCCTCTGCCTTCTAATCGAGTTTATTGACGACCGTTCAATCTATTGTGTTCACTTCGGTTTATGCTATATTTTAGTTGTTCAGCATATGGGTCGATTCAGCGAAGCAGCCGAGTCTGGTTGCTTTGTGGTTTGTTGGTGCTGTCAATAGTTTTGACATTTAGTGGTCAATTCAGCCTACTTACATCGACCAAAACGAAATTAATTCACTTGTTTGTGTATAAGCTACCGTGTGTTTGTTTGCACACTGAGGTGAGTTTGCGATTAGCAGCCGTTAGAAGCAGTTGTGTTCCACAATGTACGTGGAAATTCGGTAAGCCCATTTTGTTTGTTAGTAACGTGAATATTTGTGCACCCTATTCATACTTAAAGTAAGATACTAAAACTTTCAAACGTTCATGTCACTATTTGTCAACGAGAGTATTTTTCATGGAAGTGTGACTAGCAATCGATATTAGCGTTGCTCACTCATTTCCTAGATGGCTGCCATTTCGTTTAGTTTTTTTCCTTGGAAATGTAAGCTTTGCTATTACAAAAACCGAGGTATTCTTCTGACATTGTTTTGTTTAACTGCCTCACTATGTCGTTTGAATAGATCAAAAATGAAGGTTGACGTACGAAAGGAAGTACATTTAAACAATCATGGACTGGGAACTGCATTACCGCCGGATCATATGGGTCGTAAGTAAGATTGCTGACAACTCGGTTGTTCTAAGCGCAAAATTGCTCGGTTTTTCTAGCCCGCTTACGCTTAGACACGTCAACTGGACCTTAAAGTTGACAAAATTCTATCACAGAAGGCGTCTTTGTTGAAAGATTGATCACATGCTGCCATAATTAGAATGAAAAGACCGAATTATGGCTTCAGTGATTGCCTATGAGCGCGCATTTCGAATACAACATTGAATGGACAACTCATTGCTATGACTTGATCTGGTAGATGAAGCTAATGCGTTGTCAAAAGTTTGAGGATTTTGGAATTCGTGGTGAACGGATGAATGTCATGCACACTTTGAAACCGTCGAGGTAGAACCCAAGAGAGGAAACAGCGCTAGAGCTATAAGCAACACTCTAGCATCCACGTTAGCTTGATGGATTATTACCAAATATTGAACGGAGCACGCGGTGAAGTTCTCATCCATTACGACTACAGTCCACCGTGAAGGATAGTATTTACGTTCAGGTATGACGTGTTCCAGCCTTTTGATTTTGATAACATGAAACACCCAACAGAAGCCAATTTACACTGCCAGTATAAGTTGGAATGACCCAAAGTTGACTTCTGGAAATCATGTCGAAAGCAGCTAAAAGAGGAAGTGAAGATACCTCTTATGTTAAACAACATTGGCATCATAATGACGTGATACCTAAGGCCTTTCTGCGGCTAAAAATGTTTCCATTGCTTTGGTACTGTAGAGCCCCAATTTAATCACTTGTAACTGGGCGAATGCTGATTACGTCGGTTTTCCATTTGATCTAATGTACGCCCGATAACTGCTATCCGAAACAGTGATTCAGTGTATTTATCCTAGCCACAACTGACTTTAAATACCATATAGGTTTCACGAGAAGGAACGTCAGTCAACTTCACATTAGACCATTCTACTGAAAATTACAACTAGCTTTACCAAAAAGGGGAGGTGAGTATTGAAAAACTAACCTTCGCAAGTGCAACGGTGGGATCGAAGTGGCCGTCAGCGAGGAAACGGTATCGTCCATTACACAGTATATTTCTTTTGAGCATGCCGCTTTCGATAAACAGTGTAGTTGATGTGAGACTGCCCTTTATTATCAAATTTAAAATCTCAGCTGTTGTGGGGCACAAGAGGATGTGTAAAACAACTCTCCTTGTAGGCAGGATTGTGTTAAATGAAGGTGACAGTATTATCTAGCCGTAGTTTTGCTACTTATCCAGTTACTGTATGAATACTGCGTACAAATTCTTAACACTTCACACAGATTTTGCGATTATTCCTTGAGTACGTTCGCGCAATACTTAGTTATATGAGTTGTTTAGTCAAACAATGATGGGGTTTTCTAGTAATAATTTGTTTGCCTTGTTAATACGTTCGGATACGGACCACTTTGGATTGCCACAATGAACTGATTGCGACTGAAATGACGCGGAATGGTGTTTATAGCACCTTACGGGGATCACTTTCACAGTAACATTCCAAGATTTCTTTTGTCAATAGTTGATCGTTTGAACGGGGGATCGAACCAACAACTCATAGTGTTACGAGTCTATACTGTTAACCTATCGGCCAGCAATTCTATGAGATCGTTCGTGGCATGGAATGTATGCATAATTGAGCTATAACTTGCCTATCACGCTGTTAAGACGAATGTTTTCATTGAGATGATTGGCATTATCCACGGAGCGTTTGGAACATATTTGCGCCCACCTTGGTACTAATTATAGACGAGAAACATAATCGTTGTTATCGCCTGCTTACTCTAGGTATATTCTAGTGCTGATGTTGAATGCTTGAGTATTGTGTGCCTCGTTTCTGTTCTCTCGCCTGTGCTTCAACCCTACTACCTAGCAGCTAGTATAATCTAATCTAGCTTTCATCCGTTTATTTCTGTCATCAACCGTTAACCACACCCGATTAATGGCTTACTCATTCTGCTATATTCGTATTGGTCAGCTTTGTCTTTGATCCGATTCATTCCTATACATCACTACTTTGTAGTATTGCGGAAACCGTGGGCCTACTACTCAAGGACTATTTGCCAAACCCAAGGTATAACGATAAGTGGCAAGTATGCTAACAGGCTTAGACTTGAGAAACCAACATTTGGTTAGTAGACTTACCAAGGTCATCCTATGTTGAGAAATACTGAATGGTTTCTGTAGTAAAGAAAACGGCCGAAATTATTTTTTCAGAATTGTGGACAGCAGAGCCCGCAGCGCATCATAAATCAAAAATCCATTACTTTACTGTATAGTTTATTATAAAAGGTATTGTATCCGAGCACGCTAACGAAATGTTGATGCACATGTAGCGACAGAGTAACACCAAACACTTATGTGTCTTGTTTTGTTCGCTGATATCAATTAGTTGATTTATTCTATCAACCACTCTTAAATTAATCCAGTATCGAACAAGCTCAACCTACGGCTTTCTTAGGTGTGATAAACCGAGGACGTCAGTTACCATTCTTGAAAAATATAGTACCGCATGGTCCTATGAGTCCTATGAATTAACTTCTGTGCTACGAAGTTAATTTGTGGTTTCGTTCATAAGAGAGTCCGCTCCTGCGGCTGACCGTTTAGAGTTTCAAAGGATCACTGCTAAAGTATGTGTCGATACAATTAGTTTTGGTGTTAGTAATCCAGCCGGGAGCGGGGTAGTGTTTATCATATCCACGAGGTTGAAGTGACCACCGTCTCTGACCTTACACTAGACACTACATCAATATGACGTTTGGACCTTCATTCAAAATGGTTGGTCACAATAAAAGCACAACTATGACCTTGTGCACCGTTTTAAGGAGGAACGGCCAGGTAAGCCTAACTGAGTTCGAAAGGCTGCTATTAACAGTAATTGACGTTTAGCTGAGAAGAAAAAGTAGTGTCTGGAATAAAGTTGTTGAAATCATGCGATGTTCTGTGTAAAGTTTAATGTTGCACACTCCAGCTCGCTCTAGACTTTTATCGGAAAAGATGTTCCGGATGTATGCCTGGAATGTTGTGTTACTTTTTTAAACTGTTAGTTCAATTCGAGCTAACCTTTACTTTGAAACTTTGTTCAAATTAGTCGCACGGTATTTGTTAGGGATATTTTTCTGATGTCTGGTTGAACTTACATTTTTTCCGGTATATCTTTTTGCCATTTTTTTTAGACTTCACCTGCTCGACCGCACCTACTTTATTTTGTTTCCTCCATTTTAGGCAAAGTGCAAAACAGAAAACTGTACATTGGTTTTAATTCTTGCAATGGTATCAGTTGGCAGCGCAAACATACGAAGCAGTGTCCAGCAAATATGTGAGTCACCAAGTTGAAAATGGCTACATTAACGAAAGTTATTCATTCCATTAATCCATTTCTCTTTCACACCTCGTCATTCAGCTTGCCAATGCGTGTTTTGGAATGGTTTTCATAAACGTAACTCAGCTGAAGCAAATGAACAAAACGGGTGGAGTTATGCTTTGTGATGTCCGAACGAGGGAGGAGGTGGTAGAGTCAGGCCTCATTCCAGGAGCAGTCAATATTCCTTGTAAGTTTGACTTTTTATTCGAAATATTTGATTCTCGTTGTCTCAGTAAGCGAACTGAACGGTGCGCTTGGACTATTGGCGGATGAGTTTATTAACAAATACTACAGTCCGAAACCCCAACCTAATGAAAAGATAATTCTTTATTGCCGAAGTGGTGTCCGGGTTGCAAGGCTGCACAAATGCTGTCTTCATTGGGATATTACTTGTGAGTGAAGTCCATAAAAACTGAACAACTGTTTTATTTTAGAAGTGCTTCCCTCCAGGGCGGTTACACCTCGTGGCAGAACAGTCAACAGACCGTACAACAGGATGGAAATGAAAGTTCAAGGACATCTAAAATATGATGATGTCCAATGAGCAACTTTTCACTGAGTATTTTCAAATCTGTTCAGTAGATCGTTCATAAAAATCAAACATCGTAATATTTTGAACAAGATTTGAAAATACAAGAAGTTACCTGGTTACCAAATTCCCTTAATCTGTAGACAAAACTAGTGGGTAAATAATGTCAAGTCATGGGTCTAAACCAGTAGGCTAGAGATATGGCGTTCTAGGTTATTAGGTACCTTATTAATAAAGACATTACAGAGTTTTTACCAGCTAAGTTAAAACCATGTTTATCGCCTATTGGCCAATTAAGATTTGCATTGAAAGAACCAACCTGTCTCCTCCATATGACTTGACCACATCGGGAATATGGAAGTAACAGCCGGACTGAAGACGTAGTGCATACCTACAATTTGGGAACATCTGTTAAACCTGTTTGATTTTGAGGGATTAAACAGTAAACTCCGGGTTTATATACTGTGCAAGACCAACAGACTAAAACACAAACGAAGTCTTATGAATCGCTAATGAATGTTGTTCTTGTTAGGGTGGGTAAGAAATTATATCAAAGTAACAGCTTTGTGTGTAGACAAGAACTGAAGGTACCAGGTTTTGGCGAGGCTAGAAGGTTCGTGTAGGTTAACAGAATATACTCGGTTTGGAACAGATCAGTATTTATCATCAAAGTCAGCCGAATTGTTCGTGTGGCGTCAATTGTATACACATACGTGAGTAGAATAAGTCTTAAAGTCCATTATATCACGTGCGACTTCACTGAGAAATCGACAAACACGAGTGATATGTGGTTGTGAGTATAACATTTTGTTAAATGCAGTCGGATAAAAACGGGATAGAAGGTCAACTAAACCGTATTATCAATTTAGTGACGAGTTTGTCTACACATAACCACATCAGCTTGTCATATTGGACAAACTTACTCGCCAAAGCTTCCATAAGTTAGCTTTGTTTTATAAATGGAATTGTAGACTGACCAGCACCCGCAATTGATCGTAGATGTCGCATTCTCATAGACTTTCCAGTCCGCCCCTTTCAAAAAGAAGAAGCAAGAGAAAGAGAACGAAGCGAAACTAACCCCTGGAAACAACCATGTCTATGGTCATACACTTAACATCAAGGTGCCTACGCAGACAACACAATTGCAAGTGAAAATGAACGTAAGACCTAATTAACCAAACAACTTCTGTACGACTTTCACTGACCCGCGTCATTGAGAGCACTCACTTCGGAGATAACTCAGCCGAACAACGAAAGCCTTCACGCCACTGACCTCGATTAGCCGCCATATCACTTAATGACTCCAGCCACCGATTCTGTGAGTCATGAGGTCCCAAGCCGGGAAGACGAACTCGGCCTACTGTGGTCAACCCTAGGTGGACAACTTCATTCGTGCACCCTGGTTTATCATCTGTCCACCTTGCAAATTATACCAGTCAGCCGCATCGTCGGCAGAGAGTGCACGGTGTGGCAGACGACTAGCTTCCATCCTTAATACATAGCCTAGCTATCTAGGTCTGCGCAAGTGTAGGAAATGAACAAAAACTCGCCTGGCAACCACTACTAACTAACCGCCTCCTAACCTCCCTGTAGCTTACCGTTTGGCACCACCCGATGCGGGTGATCGAACGCAAACCGCGGTAGTCGAATAGTTGAGGAAGGTTCAAGTTTTCTATCCTGAGCAACCAAACTTCGCTACCGTAAAGTAATACAGCCCTCACTGTCGTATTATAAATGCGTCTTTTAAGCTACAGAGGGCTGCCTTTATGCAGCCAGAAGTGTCCTAGATTCACTGCTACCGCATAAGCTTTTAATTTATTCCATACAACTTTGCCGGCAGCCTTCCAAGTTCACAAGCAACTAATAACCTCTTTGACCTTATTATCTAACACTACATCTACATAATTACAGAAGTCCTGCAGTTGTATTTTGCACTTTGATGCTACAAAGTGGAATCCCGTATCTTTATCAGAGGATGAAGTTGCGTCTACTATTATCTGCACTGCTTGAAATCTTCCAAACGGCAGCAGTTGTTCGTCGACATAATCAAGTTAAGGCAGTTTTTGCGGGCATCTTGTGACCGGTGAAGTAGAAACCAGATAATCTCATAACGTAATGGGACAGCTTTTTCCATCTTGTTTTCCGTGTTAACCAGTAGGATAATCTGGTATGCGTTGTTTTATAGTGGCTCAATAGAAGTACAAAGATTCAAAAACTCAACAAGTCACTTTAAGTATTTGGTTCGTGCGGTAGTTTGCCACCCTACTTTGTCAGTTGGCATAATGTGTGCTTGCGGCCAACTCATTCAGCCTAATAGAGGCTGTGAGAAAAATGGCTGCATGTGAAAACGGCTCTCATACCTTCAGCACTGAATGATCATCGTGTTAACATATTGTATGCATTTTAACAGACGGCGGGTTATTATTTGTACTGAGAAGTTGGGCCGACAGATAACTGCGCTGTGAAACGCTGTAGATATCCACTTTAGAAAGACTGCATTACAGGTAATCGGGGCAGTTACTGTTACATATTGAGTTGCTTCATTTTTTGCTTGAGAGCTTTCTGTCTTGCTTGAAATCTGATTGCATAGAATTCAGTAAGATCTAATTGGGTGTCATAAGACCATACACAACGCCGGGATAATAAACTAGAGAACAGCCGTCGCATTCCCATAGACTTTCCAGTCGGCCCCTTTCGGAAAGAAGC